>WOGR01002056.1:0-32707 GCA_015342045.1 Leptinotarsa lineolata | reverse complement strand
TATATGTTTCAAAAAAATCATTCAATGAATCTTCAAAAAATATATTTTGGATATTCACTTGATACTTGGGACATCATCATGATGATAAAATGCATCTATTTTTTCATTTCAAAACCATAGTCATTAGGTTAGGTTTTTAATATGGTATTTCTAAACGCCGTAATTGGGACAGATCAACAAAATACTATAGAAATGTGTTGTTCTATATAAACCACGCTTTATTTGAACTATCAACTATATTCAATAACTAGATTTACCATTATAACGTAAGGCACTTTTTTCAAAAAATGTATTCATCAAAATTCCCAATGATTACAAAATACAAATACTACACACAAAACACATCACCGGCAGTATAATCTTCTAAATATGCTTTTTATCTTCTTCCATATCTGCAAGTTCCTTCGATTTGGTATCTTCACCATTCATAATATCTTCTTCAGCCGTATCTTTATTCTGCAGATATTTTGGAAACCAAAAACAAGCATAAACAAGTTTTAGAAGAATGTATGCAACAAATGCAAGGGCGAGATAGGAACAAGAGGAGTACACCATTTTCAAGACATCTACACCTACTTTTTGTGTGCGCATTTTGCATTCGAAAAATAAAATGAACTCTTGTAGAGGTTAGAATACGTTCAATAACTCGGACTATTTTTTGTTATAACTATAGAAACAACGCAATGACAACAAACAATCATAACTACTCATCCGACAGGAATGAAATGTTCAATCAATAATCCCCATTGATTATTCAGGTGTATTCATTTACAAAAAGATGGAAATTGAACGAATCTAGCAGAGTGTCCAAAATATTTCATTTTTTATTTTCTTGCACAGCAACTACAGTTAGTTTTGAAGTATTATATACTTGGGGCATAAAACATTTTCTGGGTGATTTTGGTATAGTTGATATTATATATCTTAAGCTCTTTCAACTAGATATTTCTGGAGATTCTGTTATATTTGAAATATTATTTCAAAACAAGACATACATCCCATATAATATTTTAGTTAAGATATAAACTGAAATATAGACATAAACGATTCAACAAATGATCAATATCATTCGAGTGAAAATAACTCAATAACTCACCTGACTCTCATGGAATTTGTGCAAGAAGGATGAAATATCTTCCACATCATCGATACATCCAATACTTTTCTCAACTTCCCTTGTTTCTAGTTCCTCTTGCATCTTTCTGAGACCATCTTCAATCACATGCAAATTTGTTTGAAACTGCCGTCTTCCTTTCGCAAATTTACTGAGGAACCAGAAGCAAATGAACATACATATGGTAATCCATGTCACTAAACCCATTTTTGTGGAATCACCAAAGTCTGACATAAGTGAAATTTGTAGGTAAAGATGTTAAGGTACAGTGTAAATAGAATAAAATACCTCTGAATACTGTGAATAGATATCCAAGTACACGTATCAATATCAATAGTGTTTAAAAATTCATAGGGGTTTGAATTACATGGTACGAAACTCCCAATAAGTAGACCTTTAATATTGGTACACCTTATTCAACTTTTCAATCCCAATATAAAGATAAGGGCTTTTCGACTTTATATACCTACCAGGAATGTACTTTCACCGACTATTTGAAAGTTTATCAGTTTATCATCTGGCCTGATATTTCAAATATCATAAACAAACTTGTTTTTTTTTTCTTGGGTATCAACTGCTTGCTCATTAGCCTCGTATTCTGGGTAGACAATCTTAATAACTCTCCGAGCCACCAAGGGGCATCATAGCTATTCGTACTCCATCAGTCATATAACGTAGAATCATCCCAACTTCAACTAGATAAATTATTTCGTGAAAAATATCCGGTCGAGGTTGTCCTTTTGTATTATTTGAGTGGATGTTTAAAATCTAGATCAGAAGATGAAATATGGTACAGCTTAGTGTACAACTAGTGAGTCTTTAAGGAGATTGTGACCTTTTCTAGTTATTGTGGTTGCTGATAATGTCTAAGAAATATAATTAATATATAGAAAGTAGTCCATAACATACCTACATTATAACTGAGTTACAATAACTGCTTTTTATTTAAATTAGTCAATAAATACACTGGTAGAATCGAAAGATTGATCTCTACCAACTACCTACACAGTAGACACATGAATATCGCTTTTTAAATTATTCAAATCGAACCTATTATTTAAAAGTTACGTCGGATATAATGAGCAAGGGTTTGAAGTACATTTCATGAGAAAATTACAACCCTAAATTGCACCTTGCAAAGCCGAGGCGGATCGCTAGTATTATATATGTAGAATCAAAATATTTAGATCAACTAAACCCTTTCCTTTCATGTGACTCACTCGTGCGAGTCATCAGTGCAACTATCTCTAAATGAATTTAAAACTGAACTGGATAGTAATAAGTTTGTTGTAGCCGTGTTCCTGGACCTCAAAAGACCATTTGAGACCATTGATAGGTCTATATTACTAATCAAATTTAATATATATGGAATAGGGGCCAAAGTGTACAATTGGTTATCTATTTATTTGACCAACAGAAAACAACGGGTAAGAGTGAAAGACACATTCTCTTGGAAAATTGACAATGATGTTGGAGTTCCCCAGGGTAGTGTTTTGGGACCCCTTCTATTCATATTGTATTTCAATGACATGCCATTGTTTGTCGATTGTGAATTTATGAACTTTTTGGCTGATGATACTCTATTGGCGTGTAGCGATGTGAACCTCGAAATGGCTACAGAAAAAATGAATAATACTTTAGCAAGTGTCAATAAGTATTTGAAAACGAATAAACTCAAGCTGAATGTGTTGAAAACAAAAGCGATGATTATCACCACCAAATTTAATTACAACCAAATAGACTCAAAAACTATTAACCTCAGCATTGATAATGAAGTAATTGAAGTAGTGAATTTAATGAAATACCTGGGATTCCAGATGGATGACTCTCTATCGTTTGATGAACATTTTGTGTATATTCATGCAAAAATTTCAAACAAATTATTCTTTTTTTCTAGAATTGTCAATAATCTTTCAACAGAGTCAAGTATCACATCTTACAAGTCAATTGTTCAGCCACACTTTGACTACTGTTCCTCTATCCTATATCTATTCAATCAGAATAAATTGTTCCACTCAAAAAACTTCAGAATTGTGGTATGGGGATCATTTTGAAGTGCCGTAGAGATACTCCTATTACTATTATGCTCAATGTTTTAAATTGGCAATCCATTTCCCAAAGACTATTATATTTCACAATGATTTTCGTATACAAAATATTGAACAATTTAGGACCATCTTATTTCGAACAGTACATTGTCTTTCATCATGATACTCACCACCACTTCACTCGAAATAATAATAATTTATAAATAAACAGAACAAAAACACCATGAGTTATTTGTTTTTCAAGGGTTTTGATCGGTTCAACAAACTACCGAATGTATTTAAAAATAGCCCATCTCTGAACATGTTCAAAAAACGAAGTGAAGAATTTTTTTTTGAATTTACAAATATGATACGTATTGTGTGTTGTTACCTGTAGCTATAATTTACTGTCTTGAGATATTATCATGCTTATCTTATTGATCAACTTGATAATGTATTCATCTAATGTTTGTCATATATTTCAAATCATTTCAATATGCAGCACACCCCTTTCTTTCTTACCTACTCTAATAGTCATAGAAACTCCAAATGTATGAGTATGAGAACCTTTTTTCTTTGAATTCAATACCATCTTCAACATAAATAAGTAAACCACCAGTATGTCTGTGAATTAGGATGCCTATTTGAATAAAGATTATTATTTAATAAACTAATCAGCTGCTTCAAGAAGATGAAGTTTTTGGCCGAGTTTGAATAGGTGTGAGCAACAATAAACCTTTCAAATATAACTTATCAACAAGAACTTATACTTGAACAATATATTTATTGTTTTTAATCGAAAAGCTGTTGTAGTTCTTAGTTTTTAAATTTTGATTTATTCTGCTTATATTGATGTTCTCTTACTTCGCTAGCATTATAACTTAGTCATATCTCTTCAACTCGTCGTAAATATGTACTATTTGCATATTAAATAAAGTATGCCTGTCTGTGTCTATCTAACTAAATAACGATGTGTTAACTTACCTCAATTCCATCGACATGTGCATATACTTATACGCCTTGACTAGATCATAATTTTCCTTATCGTTCGCATACGATGCCCCTAGTAGTTCGAGCGCTTCGATCCTATCCTCAAGACCGATCTCCGGCCTCTGCGCCAGATATTCGACGACGTCCGACCTCGTCCTTTCAGCAGCAGCTTTAATGGGCGTCATGCCGGCGTCGTTGTTCGAGAATTTGGCATCGTACTTGAGGAGTTCCTTGACAACTTCTAGGTATCCGCACTCGGCTGCGAAGTGGCTGGCGGTGGCGCCGCAGAGAGCTTTTTCGTTTGGATTGGCACCGTTTTCTAGTAAAAAACTAACCTAGAATTCAGACGCGGGTCACTGGTATCTCGTGATCGCCATCAGATTAGTGACGTGATTAGTTAGATGTGATTGTTGCATAAAAACACAATTGAAGGGTCCAGTGAAAAAAAATCGGGATTCCATTTCAACAGATTCTGAGAGAAATATAATTCAAGTTTCAAATCGGCGAAGTTCTTTCTGAATAATGTGCGTTGAGAAAAAAACACAGGGGCAACAGAAATCTCATATAAGTCAAATATTTGTATTAACCGATAGAAAGTAAAAATAACAAGAAAAAAAGCAGATGTGAATATTCAATAATATACTGTCGTCCAAAGAATCAAATTGTTACTAAAAAACGAAACTGAATGGTGTCTCAAACACTAGCACATTAAAATATTGATTGAAAATAGGTAGTGCAAAATTATAATAAACCGAAAATTGTAGTAAGAAGTACCCATGAGTCAGGTTTTGCAAGTAATTTTACTTCACACTATGCTCCAAAAAATGTAGTGCGGTTATGGATATAGTTTGGAGAACGCCTAACCAGTCTTATCAAACTTTCAGTTTGTAAATAGGTGACATTCCTCATTGACACTCTCATAACATCCATTCTCCCTTTTTCTGTCACAAGGTGGCGAACAATGTTCAGAAAACTATAATTTCCATTTGACTTGGCAGGGTGGATTGATTTTTGAATTGATTATTCTCCTTTTTATAGATGGTGACTGTATTTATATGGTCATGTCTGTCTAATTCTAATAGTCATACGATGATAAGTGTTCAAGTTTACCTGTTTCAAAATAAAGAAATTCAAATACTGTTTATGTCGAGAAAAAAAGCTGTCTTCCACAACACCGATCACAACATAGGTGTAATTACTAAAACAACAGGTTATGTGGTCAACGAATGAAAAGAAGGGATGCAATTGAGTGGCATCCTTGGTCATCCGACTTTAGTCCTTTACATTTTTTGTGGGGACATAATAAAAGAAGTGCCTGTCACCGGACTCATTGAAATACCTGTGAAGGTGAGTCTTTACTGTATGTCTTGAAGTGGCATACAGTAGGACGGTAGCCGGTCGGGTTGACGTGGGTGCTTTGCTCCACTCAATCGACCGCTGTGTAAGTCGGTGGTTCAAGCCGCAGACCGAATGGTCGATTTGCACTCGCTATCGTCCAACCCCTGTTAGGAATCACACGTTAAAAGGTAAGTCCTCGTTAGTCCTTAGCTCGCACGAGTTTCGACTTCTGAGAGTTGTCGTTCGTAGGAGGGCAACAGCTGATTAACGGAAAAACTGATTTTTTTGACATTGCAAGTGCTTCAGAATGTACGATAAAAGTTTGAAGATAACCTGTACATTTCCAAGTTTTTTCCTAACTAAAATGATAATTTTTGAGAAGAATCCATTTTA
Organism: Leptinotarsa lineolata; assembly: GCA_015342045.1. Taxonomy (NCBI): domain Eukaryota; kingdom Metazoa; phylum Arthropoda; class Insecta; order Coleoptera; family Chrysomelidae; genus Leptinotarsa; species Leptinotarsa lineolata. The sequence continues at coordinate 26,845 of WOGR01002056.1, read as the reverse complement.
TTTTTGAATTTTTTGGAAAACATATTGTTGGCATTTCATATCTATTAAACAAGTGGACGTATTTTCAAATTTATACATGTATACATCTCTCCCACATACGGGAGTGGGTGGTCGAGGGGTAGGAAGTAGGAAAGGTATAGGGAAAAAGGTGGGGGGGGGGAGCAAGAGATTTCAATGTTGAGTCCCAGGATGCTTGCAATGAAAACGCTACAGCGTTGCTCCACGGTGGGGAATGGGGGAACCCCCGCTGATAGTGACGGGTGGCTCCCTGCCTAACAGAGCTTCATTATGTCCTCCGCCTAAGGCGTCTCGCTTTCTGCCCAGGCTCACGCGAGATTTGTCGTGTTGTTGCTCTTCGTATCCTGATGGCGTACCATTTATCCGGTATTTAGGTTTGTCACTGACCCCCAGGAAAACGTTCATGATGTAAAAACCAGATTAGAAAAGTTCTCGAGTCACGGATGACCCGTGAACTGTCCTAGACAGTTTTTACATGAACTAAACGCGTTCACGCTTGCGCCGTCCACGGAAGATATCAAGAATTTCATAAATCAGTCCGTGCTTACGAGGCTGATTATGATAACTTCTAGTTGCCGTGACGTCCCCCGTCAGCGGGCTTTTCGGTAGAAAGAATTCGAAGAATTTGTGAGACAGGTTTCTGATATCATCAGTGACAGTCTCAACTTCTTCCAGATCTAACAGTTCATTCAATCAAATGAAACTGTCACTGTTCGTGCAAATACGGAGCACCTTATTCTGCATCCTCTCAAGTCACCGCAAGGGAGTGTCTTTGAGACTGCAGAATACGGGATAAGGGTACAACATAGCTGGTCTAATTATTTGTTTGTAAATTAGCAACTTGTTGTCAACACTGAGCTCAGAGTTCCGTGCAATGAACGGATACGTGCGTTTTACCGACGCACCCGCTCGTTGGATCGCCAAGCTCGAGTGTTTCTGAAAATTCAGGTGATCCAGGATAACTCCCAGATATCGCGCGCTTTTCTGCTCGTCAACTCGGTCACCCTCAACTCGCAACTTCCCTAGGATCTTCACGTTCGTAAATTTCCTGGAGAAGTTAACGAGTTCTGTCTTCCTCGGGTTGATTTTTATTTTATTTTTGTCAAAATATGGCACGACCCTCCTATCGAGGTAGATTTGAAGCGGTTGCTTCGCCACCTCGCTCGAGAACGAATGTGCGTATATCGCAGTATCATCTGCGTATATACCCACATTCGTTCTGGGAATTAAGTGAACTAGTGGACTCAAATTTAGTAGGACGATTGTGGCGAAGCGCGCGGTACGTTGTCCGAACAGAACACCCATTTTGATGAAGTGTTGTTGAATGCTATATCCACCCATGGTGATTTGGAAAAACAAACTGAATAAATGACAACTTATTTGACAGATGTAGCTTTAACAAGATGGCCGTCAAAAATTGGAAGTCCCTGTTGGAAGACCCTATAGTATTTGATTGTTAACTAGAAATAGCTTCAACAGACCAGTTTCGAGTTATTACCTCTCATCAGTGCAGAAAAGATCTTACCCAAACAGCAGTGTGCCTGGGACTTGATTAACTTCATCGCGGCTGGACTGTATGTATGAAACCTTCATCTAACAGAAAGATTGTAAACTAGTAACAGGTGCATCTGGTGAAAACGAATTATACATTTGAAAAATGTTCGTATGAGAAATGTCTATGAAGAGAAATATTTGTTTCTCACTGATGCCACTGATCATTTTGGCTGCTAGAATCGAAGCTGCTGCCAACTTCACACTGGTTCATTCTAATTTATGCCAATCAACTTGAAAATTGAATAGAACTGGCCGATACTTGATAAAAATCCATATTAAAACTCATTAATTCAGTTTGATTTTCACTATAATAGTGAAAATCATATAATGAACTGTATTAATAAGTTTTAATCACTTGAGACTGATCAACACCCGCATAATAAAATATGACCTACATCTGAAGAAACTCTTCAGCATAATTTTGCCTTTGGAAAATTACCAAGTTAAATGAATACGGACGAGTGTTACATCAAATGTAATGAAGTCTTTAAAAGTCCTACAACCAACTAGAAAAAAAATGACAAAATCCTTGAGCTGCGATCAAATTCAAACTTCAAACCACACAAACAAAACTTGTACATTTCTTATTAAACACTTGACTTACTTCTGCTCATCTGCGACATTGAAGTGTTTTATAGCAGAAATATCACCATCATTAATATGATGAAATGTCAAAGTAAAAGCCAAAAAACTAAAACATAACAAATACTTACTACATCTAAGTGTCCCTTGTACGATGCTATCATTAGACATGTATTATTATATTTATTCGCTATGTTTATATCAGCTTTGTGGTAAGTTAAGTATTTAACTACGTCCAGTCTTCCATCAAAACACGCAGCTCTGAGAGGAGTAGAATTGGTTTTCGTCGCATGATTCACATCTGCCCCAGCTTTCACAAGAGCTTTACATATATTTAGATTTCCTTAAACAATTAACAAAATTGAACAATCCAAAACAAGCACTGCTCCAAAACACCATAATTAGATCAAATTTTAAAAAAGCTGAAGTTCAAAGTAGCTTTCAAAACCGCTTGCTCACTTTAAGATATGTTAGGTAACCCTATAAACAAGATGTTGGAAAAAGAAATGAGCTGTAAGGACTGCGACAAAAAGTATATTGGCCAGACTAAACGAGTTATTGAAACTCTTTTCAAAGAAAACGCAGCTTATATCCGATATAGGAGACCAGGTAAGTCTAGAAGTTTATACATAAATTGTATAACAGAAGTTATTCATGGAAACTGAGACAGATATTCACAGATGTTACACACTCGGTATAAATTATAAAGTTACAACTCTGCATGCAACTTCCAATTATTAATACAATTTTAAAAATTATTGGAAAATTATTTCCATCCTGGTCAAATCTTTCATCAAATAATCATTTCTGTTCTATCTATCAATTAGTGTTTTATAGCCCTTCTAAAAAGCATATCTACAATACTGATGTATTTAAAACCAATAAAATGTTATTTTATTGTGAATTTTGGTGATACTTGATGAGAATCAATGATAAAATATTCGAGTCATATATTCATATTCATGGGTAAATTGTACTTTATGGAATACTCACGGATTTGCGATTTTTTCTCGGATGATACTACATAATGGCAGGAATTCAGGACATTTTTTTTAGTCGGACTCAATTACTATTCGAGATATGGAATGTCAAAGTATCAAAATGACGCCCTTTTTTTTCAGCACGGAGGTCAGGTTAGATGTTGAGGATATTTTTTACATAATTAAATATTCGAATATAAGTTTCTTTTAGAATTTGGAGGACAGGTTTGATGTTGAGGATAGATAGTTTTTTAAATTTCTATATTTAATTTTCTGAAATATATGAGGTTTTCAGTTTATTAGGCCAGGTTAGATGTTGAGGAAAGATAATTTTTTCAAATTTAAATATTCGAAAATAAGTTCGTTTTCGAATTCGGAGAAAGGGTAAGTGGTTGACTAAACATATTTTTTTTTAATTAAATATTCGAAAATACGTTCTTAGAATCTGGAGGTTAGGTTAGATGTTAAGGGTAGATAGTTTTTTTAAATTCTATAATTAATTTTTTGAAATACATGAGGTTTTCAATTCAGTAGGTCAGGTTAAATGTTAATGTTTTTTCAAAGTTAAATAGTCGAAAATACATTCTTTTTCGAATTCGGAGGTCAGGTTAGATGTCGAGGAAAGATTTTTTTAAGAATTAAATATTCGAAAATATGTTCCTTTTAGAATTCGGAGGTCAGGTTAGATGTTGAGGATAGATGGTTTTTTAAAATTAAGTAACCAAAGATACCTTCCGTTTAGAATTCAGAGGTCAGGTTAGATATAGAGGATAGTTTTTTAAGAATTAAATATTCTAAAATACGTCCCTTTTACAATTCGGAGGATAGGTTAGATGTTGAGTATAGATGGTTTTTTGAAATGAATAATCAAAAATATGTTCCTTTCAGAATTCGGAGGTCAGGTTAGATGTCGAGAATAGTTTTTTAAAAATTGAATACTTGAAAATACGTTCGTTTTATAATTCAGGGTCAGGTTAGATTTCGAGGATAGTTTTTAAAAATTAAATATTCAAAAATAGATCGACTTTACAATTCGGCGGTCAGGTTAGATGTTGAGGATAGTTTTTTTTAAATTATCAATATTTGAAAATACGTTCGTTTTAGAATTCGAAGGTTAGGTTAGATGGAATGTTATATGTCATTGCATTTGTTGCAGTTTTTTTTTGGTTAGCTATTCCCTCTAAATTTCAATATTTCAAATATCATTTGTGAAAAAATAAAATATGACGTCATAGATAATTTGACATGTTATATTTCCGAAAAATAATAATTGTTCTGAATTTCCACCATAATGTAGTTTCATCATAGAAAAAATCGCGGAAATATGTGTGAATCCCGTAAATTTTTTTCAGGATTTTTTTAATGTCATACACAGGAAGCAGATGTCATTTTTTTGTTCAGTTGTTCCCTTTATCTCAATATTTAAAATGTCAGTACTGAAAAAAATGACGTCATTTCAATACTTTGACAGGCTATATCTCAAAAACTAATCTAATCCGACTAAAAAAAAATGTTCTGAATTCCTACCATCATGTAGTATCATCCCAGAAAAAATCGCAAAAATCCGTGAGAATCCCATAAAGAACAATTTTCCCCATATTCACTACAGTTTATTAAATCGCAACACGTTTTTCACTATGCAATAATTTGTTCAGGCATGTTCACTGAAATATATGTTATGTTAAAGTTGTAGCCTCCTGATCGACCCCAATTTTTTGTGGGCCCTAAACAAAATATAAATAAGTTTCATGACCTTTTGAATAAAAAATAATGTTCAAGAATCTCTTATAGAATAAATATTAAGTTTGGTTGAAATTACAGACTATGCAGACTCTAGTTGCAGACATCATTTTGAATAACATGACTAACATTACATTGTACTAAGTTTTTGCACAGTATTTTTAAATTGAATTCAGCTGCTTTGATTGTTAAATAACTATGGGGGCATCTTTGAAGCATACTATCTATCATAAATAATAAAAATGTATCCAATATCTGACACATTTTTGTAAATAAGATATGTCCTCTTCATACAGATACCAATTGAAATGTTTACTTGAAACTATGTATGTGGAACCTTGATCTGTGCCCTCTCGGAATTTCGTCTTTTAAACAAAATTTTTGACATTGGCCTCATTTTTTGAAGGCACACATAAGACCTTAAAAAAATCTAAATATACAACAGAAAGAAATATGGAACCTTGAAATAATTTTGGACAAGAAAATACATGTGTGCATTGAAGACCTTCAATTATTCCACTTTCCACCTTCTGCTGACTATTAAAAGCAGTCTTCCTAGGTGAAATGCAGTGATCATCAAAATCACTATCATTTACCTGCACAAGCAGCACACCATAATGCACTAGCTCCTTCTATAACATAACCATCAAATTTGACAGTGCCTTCTTGTTCCAGATCAGGGCTAAATTTTTTCAAAAGTATTTGTACAACTTTTTCGTGTCCATTTCTAGCTGCTACTATGAGTGGTGTATATTCCTGTCCATCCTCTTCCGATATTTTCTGCAATATTGCATATCAAATATAAACAAGATATGTCCACGGGAACAAAGAAACTGCAATGTCACAAATATGTTGGTTATTTACCTCGTTTATTAAGAGATTCGCTTGAATTTTGTCTATTTCACTTAGCAAAGTATACAGAGCTATGGCCATTCCATCTTTAGCAGCATAATAAACACGATTTTTCATTACTGAAAGTGACTCATGCATTGTTCTGCATCTGGTTGAATTTATTAATCGTACTATTCACAGTATCGTGGAAAGCTATTTTCAAATGATGAAAATATTCCTGTCCCTACATTCCCGAAATTTCCTTATTCTGACGTAAAAAATACTTCTTCTTCTCTTCATCCCTGACTTGGCCACAGTGTAAAGAAATTATCTGAGACTGGCATTTTGGAGTGTGAAGATAACTGCATGAGTGTTCGCAACACTTGGAACTTGGCTCTAGTAGCTAGGAGTGAAAATTTTCATCCTCACTTTATATAATTTGATCTTTAATTTGTAAATTTCGACATTGAATGCAGAATAGGCGAGTTCTTAAATTCAACAGACAATTTCTGATGCATTGCTTCATCTAATAGAAACGTGCCAACGGTTCAAATGGTCGAAATGATGAATTCAGCAGATCCATCGGTGAATTCAAAAACTCGTCTATTGTGTTGCTGACCCCATTCACGATTCACATTATTCCGAGCTGGGGTTCGTGATACAAACCCTTATTTAGGGTTAAATGTCGGAAATACATAAATCCGAGTTTGAATTGAAAAATATGAATTAGTATGGCCCCTTTACGCTTTCACACAACCATTACAATAATTGATAAAGTGTTTTTTGTATGATTCAATTCATGTAAAAGTAGTTATTTCGAAAGTATTTTTTCTTTCGTGTAATGTTTATATGAAATTAGTTGTTTCGAGAGGGCTTTTTCTTCCAGTTTGTATCTGAAATCAACTATGCATGATTTACATATCTTTGTGAAGAGTTAATTTTGAAACTAATTGCTTTCTTTTTTCCTTCGAGAGTTTTCCTCATTTTTTCAAAGATAGATATTTAGAAAGACAGAACCCTTTCTTCCCTGAAACTAATCTCTCCTAAAAATATACCACTTTCAGTTTAAAAAAGATTCCTATACTTGGGATTAAATCAAATAAGCGTATAAATGTAATTACGTAATGTCATCGTGACAGGTGTAGATTTGAATCATCCTGACATAAAGTCGTAATGTTATGCATAAATTGAGTCCTTCATCTTATAATGATGTCCAGATTGATGCTGAAGTGTCTTTTTCCAAAATATCGATGAGAATGACAGACAGTATTCCATGTAAGTGATATTTTATCTCTTGCATATACTGTATTGTGTAGCATTTTTGTGAATGTTTAGAGTACAACGTCGATAGTATAAAGTGTTCTTAAATAATTTAATGTTCATAAAAGTAATTGTTTTGGAAGTACTTTTCCTTTCGTGTAATTCAATGTTTATATGGAAGTGTTGCGAGAAGGCTGTTTCTTCCAGTTTGTATCTGAAAGTAACGTCTCTGCATGATCTACACATCTTTGTAAAGATTTTATTTTGGAATTGTTTTCTTTCTTCCTTTGGAAGTCTCCCACATTTTTTGTATGAAAATGGAGAAGTAGAAAGACAAAACATTTCCCATATTAAAAATCATTTCAACTCCGAAAACTATTTCTATACTACGATGCTTCAACACAAATAATATATTAACAATGCTCTTAAGTTTCATTTCGGAATTGGTGCCAAAACGATTGAAAACATAATGAAAATCATTTACAATTTGAAATATTCCTTGCAAAAACTATCTTCCCCCATCAATTTATCACTTTTGAAAATAAATCAACTTCTTTGTCTAAATACTGAGCTTTGTGTGCAATTCATTCAAAAGTTGCAATTTTCTGTCTAATACTACTTTTTTCGACATAATCTGTTTCAAATTATTTTCGAATCAAAATAACAATGGTACACAGCGCTAATAATAATGCTAATAATACTTCATCAACACAAAGATAATATGAAGTTATTAATAATGAACTATAAAAATTATATGAAACGATAGTGTAAGAAAAACAGACCGAAAAATTATTAAAAAATTCTAACATAAATGCTTTCAGTATTGGTTTAAAATCATACAGTTACTTCGAAGCCTTCACATATTCAGGAAGATCATTGTAAATTTTTGGACCAATGTATTTTAGCCCAGAATAAGTCATTTTTGATTTCGCAATTGCAACATGGTACTGGTTTATGATTCTCGTATCGTGGTGGTGAATACTCTTATTTAATGTAAGATTTGACTCATTTTTAAACACATATACACACATTTCAAACATATAGACTGATGCTAGAGTGGAATATTCCCACATTTTTTGTATCAAGATGTAGTTGTAGAAAGCCAAAAACTTTCCTTAAAATATTATATTTTTCAAAATATTGTACAAAAATCTCTTTGGGAAATATCTGCCATGAATCGTACAATGCGCTTTTGTGCAACGAATATATTTTGTGCTGAAGTTCATCCCTGCCCCCCCCCCTCCCCAATAACAAACACCGTACCTAATTCAAGAGTACATGAGCATAATAGATACTGAAAAAGTGGGCTCTAGTCAATATCGATCTTGAATTGATGAAAAGAAACTTCAGGAATTGAGCTTAGATATCAGATGTTGGCAATGACGATTCCAATTTAAGAATGCATCCAGATCAATACCTAAAAACTTAACACTACGACCATCACTTTTTAAAGATATGTTATTTACATTGAACTGGAGATTTTCAATTTTTTTGGCGAATGTGAATACGAAAAACCTTTGTTTTATCTCTGTTGAAAAATAAATCTTGCCCATATAAAAAACTGTATACATGGTTCAATGCTTTCGAACATTTATTTTCTGAAATTGTATCAGATGCAGAGATAATTAACGAAAAATCAGCAGCATAGTCATGCTATCTACATAGAGAATAATCAAAATAGGACATAATAGGGAGCTTTGTGGCACACCCATTGTTATGTTCCAACATTCAGAGCTAAATTTGAAAGTACTATTATTTTTCGTCATTTGAAATGACACAAAATTATCTTGGTTCTAAAGAAATTAATTTATTCAACTGAGTGAAACACTTCTCATACCATAATATTCCTATTTTCAAGCCAGTTTTTCATGATTGACAGTCAAATGCACGACTCAAATCCAAGTATGCCCCCATTATTTCATGTTTTGCGCTTTTCCATTAGATTTTGCTTATTATTGACATCGACCTCACGTCAAAATATTATTGGGTTGGCAACACTGCGAGTGACTAATAGTTGATCTATCAGCCATAGTTTATTGCTTATTTAGTGCAAATATGAGTTTTTTCGGTAAATTATTCGGTGGCAAGAAAGAAGATGAAGGGGCCTCGCCTGCAGAAGCAATACAAAAACTTAGAGATACTGAGGAAATGCTCATCAAAAAGCAAGACTTTCTGGAAAAGAAGATAGAAGAATATACTTTAATAGCAAAGAAAAATGCATCAAAAAACAAAAGAGGTAATTATGTCCTTTCACAGTAATGTCTGTATATATCTCAGTTGATTTCATATAGTGGCTCTGCAAGCCCTCAAGAAAAAGAAGCGATTAGAAAAAAATCAGTTACAAATCGATGGCACTTTAACTACTATTGAACTTCAACGGGAAGCTCTGGAAGGAGCTAGTACGAATACCACAGTATTGGAATCTATGAAAAATGCAGCTGAAGCTCTTAAGAAAGCCCATAAAAACTTGTAAGTATTGACCATATATTTCATGACAAAATAAAAGAGTCATTTGGCGTTGTATGGTTGGCTACAATGGATTCAATTATAAATTTTCATTTGTAGTTTGAGTGCAGCGTTACTCGTAAGACTTCGTCGAATTTTACAAAAATTAATATTCATAGATAACAATTGATTTAACATTTGACATTTTACAGTGAACTTGAAAGCAGATGTAGCCAATATTTTAATATAAAATGCATCCTGCGTTTCAGGTCATATATGGTCTATTGGGGTTTCAATTACATTACAGGTAATAGAGGTATTCAGGTTTCCCTTGGGTCAATTCTAGGACTTGCATAAAAGTTTCCAAAACTCCACTATGCTATTACTTTTGACTGTCTCCATGGCTAACCTTCTGGATATTATCAAGTTAGAAACTAGTACATAATTTCAAGTACTTTGAAAGGAAATAGTGGTGGGAGTTTTTCACTTTGTTCAGGTACTACAGTTGGTACCTACATATATTTTGGGCTAACATTTTGAATAGGCTGCATCCTCAGATTTTGAAAAAAAAATTTGGGTGTACTTACGTAATTTGACATGTAGATTATGAATCCCAAAGAAAAAATTGGTACTCTCCTTCCTTTCTAGAGTAACAGCCCAACAAAGTTCCACCTTCTTCAAACAACACAAAATCTAGAAAAACTTCACTTCTTATTTCACTTTCTTTTTGCATGACACAATTTCAGTCTCACTTTTTTTGCCGACGAGGAGGGTGGACGCCCCATTCGCCCCACAAGAAACGAAACAACTTACAATTTGAGGCATCAATGAAATATTGTATTCCGTTCTCATTTTTTCATGATCATATTTATGAACAATATATTTTCTTTAAAGGGACGTGGATAATGTACATGACATCATGGATGACATTGCTGAGCAACACGATATTGCGAACGAAATCTCTAATGCCATCAGCAACCCAGTTGGATTCTCAGATGACTTGGACGATGCTGAGTTGGAGAAAGAACTAGAAGAACTTGAACAAGAAGGTCTGGAGGAAGATTTACTCAAGGTGCCTGGACCGACGGAATTGCCAGCTGTCCCAACTGGCGCCATTGCCAAGCCAGTCAAACCAGCCAGTGAGTATTTTTTCCATGACTTTTCCTGAATATTTCATCAAAAATTTAAGTAATACTGTGTCTTGATTTCATTTTATGTAGTATATAATTCAATGTTCTTCATGGTATTAGCCAAGCAAGTAGTTGTTTCCAGACAAACATTAGTCAGATCTCACTATGTATAGGAATGTTGAGAGAGATAAATGTTCAGAATTCTCATTTAGAATATTTATTTTCTCAATTCATTTCATATAGGACAGTAGGACAGAGCTATCTCTGATCCTAACAACAAGCCAATATTTGTTGATTATCTTTCTTTGTAAGTTTATTTATGTAAAAATAGTTTCAATTGAGTCAGATAAACTATGAAATATGTCAATGCCATTAAAAAATGTATTTCTATGTAAGTGAACTTGAATGACGTATTTCTTTTTTTTTCAGAAAAAGTTGAGGAAGATGATGATATGAAAGAACTCGAAGCTTGGGCCTCATAAAATGTTCGTGGTTGCTAGATTTGTTGAAATTTTATGAAAATTTGTAGGCACCCATCTAACCCAAGAGATTCAAAGTTATTAATATATCACTAAAGTGGAGTTGAATATCTTGTTTATTGGTCGTGTAAATAAGAATCCAACTCTTGATTGCTCCTCCGAAGGCTTGGGATGCTTCTCCATAATGTATATAATCTTTTATTTTGTTTACAAAGGACAACTAGCAGGGTCCTGAAAAGATTTAAACTCCATTGTTAGTAATTACATTTTTTAGTATGATTGCAGTAATTTCGGAGTTATCTAGGTGCAAGCTTTTGGTAAATCAAATTTTTCTTTAATAAAGTATATTTACGTAAAACTTTTTTATTTTTATCCAACTGATATAAAATGGGACCTCTCCAAGTTGGAAGTTCACACATCATGAAAAAGAAATGAGTACGTGGACTGTTCAAAAATAAGGTGAATGTCCAAATTTCGCGGACTACATACATTAAATTAGCGATTTTTTATGGTACACTCGTCTGGAACATATGTTCACAGTTTCAGATATTTAGCATGTTTTGTTTGTTGGTGAGAGGCATAAGTTGGAAGTGTTCTGTGTTGAGCGATTTTCTGCTATTTTTCAGTAAATTTTGGACGTGCGAGCATGTGGGAGCGAATTTTGACCAAAAAAACCCGCATGAGCATCGCTCAGGAATTGTTGAATAACGCAACAGTGACGAGTCATGGGTATATGGTTTTGACATGGAAACCAAAGTCGAGGTTTTGCTCACTGTTTTATTTGATTACCGTGGCGTAAAAGTTTTACAGGGTGTTGTATTTCTTGAACCACCCCAAACTTTTGAGTTTTTAAACAAGAACCTGTATTTTCACTTCGTTAATTAGCTTGAGACTACATTTCGTAATGAAATTTATAAAATTGAATCAACTATTTTTTCTACAACAAAAAAAATGTCTCTACGCGTGCGTTTTACTAACCATCGTTGGATTACTGTGGCTAATTCTTACAGCTATGTTAATGTTTTAATATGCATCTGGACCTTACATAATGAGAGTCATTCAATTAATTCCTAGAATTTTGTTATTGTTCCCAATTTTAATTGATACCTAATCTTGACATGTTTTCTATCTAATTGAGTAAGAGTGTAAAAAAGGGGCTACTTGGGCTTGTTTCATGATTTTTGGTTTACAGTTCATTTGATAGTAATTTCAAATTGAAAAACAGTGCACTTTGTTTCAGCTACCTAAACACCGTTGTTTTTCCGTAATTAATTATTAATAATCGGATTTTCTAGGCCCGTGACGTTACGGACCTAGTCCCGCTTCTTGTTCGATTGACCAATAGGAACAATACAAATAATCAACATTGTCAAATCGTAAAATTCACGAAGCGTTTCTGATTCATTCGTGATTCAAAGTAAAATATCAGTTAGTTTCGTCAACTAAATCTAAGAAACAAGTGCAAGAAATGCATTGGAAAGGAGAATTAATTATACATGGGATCCAAATAACACAAAACGAAATGAAAACTTTATTTTAAAAATATCTCTAGCAGTAGACATTTTTATGTTGATATCACAGAAATTTTAATAGTGAAAGTGTATATGAACCCGTTAACGTTTAAAATGATGAAAAAATTCTCCACATGAAATAAAATGTACAAGAATATCATGGTTGGAAATAACATATATCTAAAATCAGTACACAAAATCGAAAGATCACAAAATATTTACTCAAACTATGATTTTATACATTTTATGCTTTGGGAACCAAAACTCATAAAGTATGAAATATGTTATTTATAAATATAATCAAGATTAAACGATACCTAACTCACCTTTAAAATTCCAATGCGCTTTCTGTTTTCTTGTACCTTTCCGCACAATAAGGAGCAGCACAAGAATGCACCATATTAATAGTCAAATATATCTCGGAAACACTTTTCAAACACATACAAACTACACCCGATGACAAAACGAATCGTTCTTACGCGAGCTGTCAGTTAAGAAAAAGTTGACACTCACTGTTGCAGAAACAAACAGAGTAGACCCGATATAACATACAATTTCAATGTCCAATAAACCAATAAATTGTGATTGGGTATTCCATTAGTCTAATAAAATGAACGATCAATTAAAACCTGTAATTATTCATTTATTTATTTAAGAATAAAGCTAGCAAACAGATAAATATACAATAACAAGATCGCTCGAATCCATGAATTGAGCATAAAAATGGTCAATAATTAATGCCTTGATAACAGATAGAATACAAGTTATATCCAAACATAATTCTGAATAAATTTCAACGATCTGTATTTTCAAATGGCTCTCGAAGGCTCATGAACCCTAATAAAATAAATCAATCATGCAATCATGCCACCCGCCGAAAATAATAAGTTCAACGTTACTGGTATATTAGCCATATTGCCACCTAGTCAGCTATCTTTCTTTGATGTATGAGACGATGTACTCCTTCCAATGTTTCGACACATAACTTCGTATTTTTGTTAAAATAATAGACACCCGTCGAGACCTACCTTTTATAAAAAAATGTTCTTCAATTAGAAAATTCTAACAAACAAATCGGATTATAACAGTTGTATTCACACCGAGTTGACAAAAATAACAACAAAAATGGCATCTGTCAAATTGAATTACTATATTTCAGTTTCGTGATTGGATATTAGAAACCAATACACTTGGCAACACCGCTGTAGACACGATTAATTTTATTGGTCAACAGACACGCGGCCAATTTAAACTCTTGCTTTTGAAATTGTTCTTTTTTCTGCAAATATAAAGAGATCTTGGGACCGATTAGGGTTGATAAGTATAATATACTCCTAACTCGATCAGTCTATAAGCAAACCAGTATCATTTTCAATAGCATGAAACAAGCCCATTCTGACTCTGGTCGTGAAGGCCTATGTCCTCATAACACCTTTTAGATTTGAATTTCTATTGATTGGTCACAATATCAATTGAAAGTATGCCTCACTTCAGTATTTACAGTTTTAGTTTAGAGGTTTGCACCATATGGTATCTTTTTATTAGGTTGTTCCAAAAGTTTTGTCCGTTTTGATGTCTTGTGTTTTTGTAGCTCTACATCTCAATGAATATTTATTTTACTGTGTCGTAATATATATAATAATCGATAGGGAATTTCGTACTCTTTACTCAATGCTGTTCATTTTTTCCGAATTTTAATTTTTTGCCTCTTTTCAAATTATTACTTGAGCACTTTTCGAACAATTTTTCTCTACGAATTCAAATTAAACCAAAGCGCTGCCGAAACGGCCCGAAAAATTAAACAAGCAGTCGGCAATGATAGTGTTAATGAATGCAGTGTTCGAAGATGGTTTGCCAAACTTCATTCCGGAGATTTTAGCCTCAAAGATGAGCCCCAAAGTAGTCGACTTACAGTAATCCCGAACGAGGTTTGAGGATCCTGGCGGAGGCTGACAAACAGTGCGTGGGTTGACTGAGGAACTGGGCGTTAGCTCCCATACGATTTTTGATAGTTTAAAACGTATTGCAAAGTTCAAAAAGCTCGAAGAGTGGATCTGATCGTCACGTGTTATTGAAAGTGGATCCTGTACGATAACAGGAGATGTTCAGGGTAGTGGTTGGACACCAATGAGCCACACAGGCACTTCACGAAAGCAAAAACCCACCAGAAATGACCATGGTTCCTGTAAATGTGATCAGCGGCTCGTGTGATCCACTGCAACTTTCTGCAACTGGCCAAACCATCACAGCAGAGTCCTATTGTGAGGAAATCAACAAAATGTACGGAAAATTGCGTCAGCAGCAGCCGGCACTGGTCAACAGGTCCAATTCTGCCTCACAATAACGCCTGTCCGAACGTTTCACAAATCATCATTTGAAAATTGGAAGAATTGAGCATCGAAGTTCTGCCTCATCCTCCATACTCTCCAGCCCGCTCGCCAACCGACTACCATCTTCTAAAGCACTTCAATGACTTCGTCAGCGGTCGAACCTTTGCCAATTGAGACCAGACTCGTCGACTTCATCGAATCCCGTGCTAGACGCGACACTTCGTGCCAACTTGCGCTGATCTATTGGTTTTTATGGGTTACAAAATATCGCGCTGTGTTGCGTCACCCCACACGCGTCCAATTTGCGTCAAGCCTTAAAACTGTTGAAATTCCTGTACGGTTAAACTTCACGCATGAGGATTATTTCAATATGTTCATTTCTTATTGATGATGAGATACATTTCTGATAAAAACTTGTGATAAATTTGCCGCCTAACAAAATAAACAAGGACACAAACAAAGGCAAGGATTCAAAGAAGAAAGCAGTAGGAACGCTACACAATATATGAAAGACGACACCTTCATGATATGGAACCATGGAAATACCGAACTAAACGCCTTCCTGAAGCACATCAACAGCGTGAAACCTTTCATTACTTTCACAATGGAGAAGGGAGTCCACAACGAATTGCCTTCCTTAGACATACTGGTGAAGAGGACCGACACTAAGTGGGAAACATCTGTATACCGAAAACCCACTAACACGGGACAGTATCTGAACCACGAATCCAACCACCATCAATCGACTAAAAGAGGAATCATCAAGACTTTAGTAAACCGTGCTTTCGGGCTCTGCAATACGAAGGAAGGTCTGGAGAAAGACATCATCAAAAATGATCTTCAACGGAATGGCTACTCCAAAGCGACGGTGGAACAGATTCTGGCTAAAAGATAGCAAGAACCTCGCAAGGAAGAGAAGCCGTCACAACCAGTGCTTGCACTTCCCTACATCAGATGATTATCGAAAAGGATAAGAAAAATTGGGTCCAAGTATAACATCAGAACCTGCTTCAGATCGAGAAACACTATCCGTAGTAGCCTTACGAAAACCAGGCCAACAAACGCGGACTGCGATTCCAAGAATTGCATTTACCGGATACCCTATGAGTGCGGTGAAACTAAGAGGTCATTGAAAGTCCGTATTGCCGAGCACAAAAAACAAACACAGCGGGGCAGCAAATTAGGAATAGCAGAGCATGTTTGGACTCATCAACATAACATCCAGTGGTCCCAAGCTGAGATCATACACGTGAAGGAACACTGGTTCAGGAGTAAATTCATACAAACCGCATATATGCTGTCTAACAACGTATTCAGCCAAGCAAGCGTAGAGATACGCAATGTATAGAAACCCATAATCAAGAAAAAATGGCTAACTCCCGCTAAACGGTCATCTCCCGCTAAACCGGTGAAGCGGAGGGAGGAGATAAGTGATAAGTGAAAGGAGGGGATAAGTAAAGTACTCGAAAGACCCATAAATAGTTATCTCTCTGAAGAATTAGTCCAGTCATAACCCGAAGGTGATTGTGGATACTAACAATCGAAACGTCATGAAGTAACGTGGTTTGAAATCACTCAACTTTCGATTATATTAATTTATTTCTCGTTTTAATTGTTCAATTCTTTACTTGTAATTCATTCCACTGTGAATTCATTTCAGGTTTTTTCCCTCAATATATTTGCTATTTTCAGCTACTCTCTTAATATTCAATTGTATTGGTTATTTCAGGGATTTCAAATCATTTCATACAATATCAGACAATGGAAGTCCGAACTGTTGAAATTTATCACGAAACATTGTCAATCGCCTTCAAACAAATATATTGAAGAGTAACGATATAAAATTTCACTTATATGGAACATTATCATTTTCAATGCCAGACATTTCAAAGTTTAGGGATGAAACAATGGTCTCATTGCCTCGTCAGTCAGCATCGTTCTGAAGAATATCATGAGATGAGCACTCATTTAATTCATAACATTTCAACCTGAGGCGAAACTCTCCTGAACAAAATTTCGCAAACCAACGTGCGTTCATTAATACTATTATTGCAAAATCCTTTTCCTGTCCCCTACCTACTTCCGTTTGTGGAAGAGATATTGTATATATACTCTGTACATTGGACTTAAGTTTTATTATAGAGAAATAGGCAATGAAATATTTTGGTTAATTTTTCGGGCTATTTTGGTAGCGCTTTAGTTCAATTTGAATTCATATAGAAAAATTGGCTGAAAACGACGTCATATAACAAGCTGAAAAGAGGCAAAATATTGAAATTTGGAAAAAATGAACAGCATCACTGTATTTAGTAGAGAATTTTTTATCGATCAGTATAAACACATTAGAATGAAGATGATATCGAAACGGACCAAACTTTTAAAATAACCTAATATTAAAGTTTCTGAGTATACTAATTTTTTTGTTAAGTTATGAATTTTCGAAAAATATGAAATTTCTTCACCATCTTACAAATTTCTGATAGGTTAGAATCGTTTTTATTTCCTGAGTCCATGTTGTTCAATGACTAAGTTTGATGTTTGGGAACGTACTTGGAACAAGGTAAATTTTCAAGGTTGATTTGTGATTGAAAATAATTAAAACCCTTCTGTGAAGTTATCAATTTGCTCTTTTTCAATTGACCGTGAAGGTTGTTATAACTCTGGTGAATTCTGATTGGCTTGTAGGTGTGTTCGCCTATTCACCTAATACGAAATAGTCACATAATTGATACTTTATTCAATAATATTGATTGAAATAATGATATCAAGCCGCAACACATCATTCTTAATTTGATTAATTTATTAGTTCTTCGGTCCAATATAACAGATGAAGAATATGACTATCAACTGAATTTAGGAAGACGAACCAACAATCTCGAATGGAATTGTTGGAAACTTCAATTTTGAAAATTCAAATCCAGCCTCTATTGAGTATGCGTCAGAAAAATTCGACTTCTTCATAATACAACCGTTCGATAGCTGAAAGGTTCGCTTTTGCTTTTGGATCCCAAAGGAGTATTATTCTGAAGAGTATAAAAGCACTCGTGACACAGTATTTTTTTGTGAAATCTGCAAAATCCTGCTTCTGCGACGCTGCCGATCGGGATTACTTTAAAATAGCTGTGACGCGCCGGAAAGAAACATCTTATTCCATTAGGCACCCGTAAAACTTCTCGGATGAGCAAACTTAGAGAAAAAGATTTATAATGGGAATATTCATTTTTCGAAAGTTTTATGGGGAATTTAAGTTGAATAAGAAATTAAATAAGTATACAATGATTTGGAAAAGTTTTCAAGTATCAAAAAAAAACTTGTCTGAAATAGTTAAGGGCAAGCAATAAAATAAAATGAAACGAAAATGATAACGGAAATTGACGAAACAAAATATCTGAGATTGTAATGAAACCTCAAATTTAATGAAATTAATCAACTGAAAAGAGTGACACGTTTAATATTTCTTATTTTGAAGTCATTTCAGTGTTTTCAAACTGGTTTGATTAGCTCTTCAAATTAAGTATCAGATATGAGATTGTGATACATAGCAAAATAAGCATGCTTATATCTTCTTGAAATAAATGAAGACAAATACGGTCTCTCGACTTGTGTTTTGCAAATTGAGTTAGCGTCCTCAGGAGACCATTATGACTGAATTTTAGTACTTGCTTGATAATTTCATTCATTTTTTAGAGTTAGTGTTCTATATGTAAATTTTAAGTATATGATGAAGCCCTACTTTAGGCTTATGCCTCTTCAGGGTTACAGTATTTTTTAATTTAGTCTTATCTAATGTTAGTGTGTATATTTTTTGTCCTTTTGGGTGTCCTGGTCTATGGCGGTGGTCATTGTTTGGTAGTGTGTGCGTATTGAGCCGGGGATGGAGTGGTTGGTCTTCCGTTCTGAGTCCTGGGGGTATTCCAGGGGAGCTGTTTTCGGTATCGGATGGACAATGGATATTCCTCTAGGATATTCTGGATTTGCTCAGTTGGGTCTTCCACTAACCCCAGGAGTTCGGCTGGGGATAACGGTAGCTTTTTTCTTGGTATCCTTTTGGCGCCTCCAAAAGGGAGGTTAGGGTGTCGATGGCCGCGGTGTTTTGGCTTCTCAAAGTCCTCGATGCGTATCAGGCTTGGAGTTCCTGAAATCTCAAATCGATTGGGGTAATATCTATTAGGTTGTATAAGTCTTCGGAGGGATATCGGTATGGAATGTTGTGGATATTTCTTAGGACCCTTCTCCCGATTCTTAGTATTTGGAGGATTCGGTTCTGGGAGAAGGTGCAATAGATTGTGGCTTTATGGTCCACGATTGGTCTTATGAAGGTTTTGTATGTGTGTAAGAGAGTCTTACTGTTGCATTTACCTAACTTGCCTCTCAGCGCTATCAGGAGATTAGCTCTTTTCCGGGCTCTGTCCAGAGTTTCTCTGAGGCCGGTCCCCCTGTTGGGGGTACTCGTGAAAGTGACGCCCCCAAGTAGGATACTGAATCCTGGAGATGGAGGTTCTCTCCTAACAGTCTGAGGTTCAAGTCGGTAGTATTGAGTTTGGGACGGGTAGTGGTTTATGATGTCTAAATGAGATGGTTTGGGTTTTTTGAAAGTTTATTTTGATGCGCCACTTATTGCACCATTGCTCAGAGTGGTTTATAATTGTTTGGGATTGTGTTTGTAGGATACGGGTGCTGGTGGCGGAGAAGTGCAGGATTGTATCGTCCGCATATTGTAGGAGTTTTTGGGTGGAGAGAGTCGTGTACATAGATAAGGAATAGGCTGGGAGCTAGGACTGAGCCTTGAGGGACTCTGGCTTTGGGGGTGATAGGGGAGAAGAGTTTCCAGTACTACGTGAATGATTTTATATAGTAGTGGTGTAACTACTACCTGTTAGTAGTACCTAACTACTACCTGTTATTGTTCCTTCACTAAATTACCTTGAATTTGTTATGTATTTCCTCTATATTAGCTTTTTTTCTATTGTATATTCATCTGTTTTCTATTTAGAATTATTCCGTATAGGACCGAACAAAGAACTGTTCGAAATAGGACCTTTGTCGCTATTCATAGAACTCATTCCACACTTTTTGATTTCCAAGCTTTCTTATGCATCCAGAAATCTGTTGTACTGGTCTCAACAATTTTAGACATTTCTCACTCATTCTGTGGTCGTTATTTATGGCATGTTCTCGATTATCAACGATGAACTGGGCTACTCAAGGCGATCAGTTGCAAAGCGAAGCTTCAACATCAATCGCTGGAAGAAATTCGTCCTCTGTCTTTCACTGCAGATTCCACTGCAAAGCAGCTAAACAAACTTGTGATCCAACACCAGACAGCGCTGTTTCGACCCACCAGTATAATCAGTGGTGCTAAGGTGAACCACTGAACTGTCCTGAATAGGACAAGCGTAAAAGCCCCTACGGAAATGACATCTATGGGATTGACAGGAGACTCAACCCTCCAATATCAATGACAAACCAGGCTCGCCAAGGCGATCATTAGTTGTGGAGCCAAGCTTCGACATCGATCGCCGAAAGAGATTCGTCCCCTGTCTTTCTCTGCAGCGCTCACTGCAAGGCAGCTAATTGGACTTGTAATCCAACACTAGTCAGCGCCGTTTCGTCTCATTAGTGGTGCTAGACTAAATCACTGAATTCTTCTAAAAAGGACAAGTCCGAAAGTAAAGGCGACGACATCTTTCCCGATGAAGATGCATCTATGATATTGACAGGAGATTTAATCCTTGAATATCAAAAATGAACAAAGCACCACAGGAGATTCGTTTTCCGCTTTTCATTGCAGCTTTCATGCTGCATGTTATGATAATTATATTATTATGAGTATTTTATTCTGAAATTGAGTTCGTTGAATATGTAAGTTAATTGAAAAGTTATATGCAAAGTCGAAACTACTATGAATTTATAAAGATACCTTCAGTATTTCAATGAAACTTAAACTTTCAATAAATGATATCGAGTTTATCTTACTGTGATATAGTGTACTGATCAGTTCTATTCGAAAGGAAAAGCCTCCAAAAAGTTAATAATCTTTGCTTTTTTATAACTTTAATGGGAGAAAACGTACTCACTGTTCAAAAATCTGTTTAAAATCTATTTATCCGTTAATCAAATGTCGCCTATATACGAACGACAACTCTCAGAAGTTGAGAAACTAGTGCGAACTAAGGACTAACGAGGTCTTACCTTTCAACGTGTGATTCCTAACACTGTGGTGACATAAATAGTATACAATTTTTTTCAAAAAAAAAAAATATCATGAGATCATATATATTTTCATTTGGAACGGTAGCCGGTTGGGTTGGCGAGAGTGGTTTGTTCCACTTATTCAATAGACCGTCAGGTGAAACAATGGTTCGAGCCGCTAGGCCACGCTAAGAATCCCATGTTAAAAGGTAAGACCTCGTAAATCGTCAGCTCGCACAAGTTTCGACTTCTGAGGGTTATCGTTCATAGGGGTGCGACAGCTGGTTAACGGAAAAAAGGATTTTGAATAAATATATGCTGTATGTGAACGAATCACATACTAAAGCGTTCTTACTGTTATTAATTGCATATCAGTGAACAAATTGAGAATAACAGTTCTATCAGCCAAGTTTCGCTGGCCGACAAATACCGGAATACCAAGCTTGGCGGTGCGTCAGGGCCGGATCTTGTTTCTTGGGCACTGCGCGTGTCGCAAGAGATTTGATTGGATATGACCACCGACACACAAACCCTAAATAATGCACAAAGTTACTCTTCAGTGGTCACTAAATCTCAATTTCCATCCAAAGATCACGCCATCGCCTTCAGTGCCTTAGAGAACAAACGTCTCCAAGACTACCTAATACCACTGGAAAATTTAATTTAACCGAAAAATATTATTCTCTAATCTCGATTGTCCAATAAAATCGAATATTTATCGAGTAGGCAAGTGGTGGGAGATTTCATGGTTGATTTAGGAAAGATCCAAACTGAAAAAATTAAAGCGCGCAGACTTATACTGAGACTTGTACTTTCGAATGAGTGTCCAACTATACCACACGCACTTCTATCGACAGAATGGATTACAGAAATTGAGTATAAATCCTGTCTCACCAGTAATTTCCCTTAGAATCAGCTCCACTCTCCCTGAATATAGCCATATCCTAAGTTTGAGAAGGCAGGTATATATTGGATCGCATTCATTTCCGCTACCAGAATCATTCACTATAGACTTTGAAGATACTTGTTCGAAGATTTTTCTGTCACAAGATAGTATGGCTTGTTATAATTGCGAAAAATCTGGTCATATTGCATCCCAATACTCTGACCCAATGAATTCCACATCACCTCCAATGGACGAATCGTTCTATCAGAACCGGCTTTCGTTAATCCCATGGAACCTGCAGCTTGAAACACCGTCTAGAAAATTACTAACAATTAGAAGCGAAGTATTGCGGAAGTTATTTCGCCAATTATAGAACCAGATAGTGAAAATACCGTTGAATTTCTGACGCCTACGTCAAATTGAAAGAAAAAGAAGGAGCCCGAATCTAATAACTTATCTCCCATTTCAGCAACTAATGACTCACATCTTCTCTGACTCGCGAAAGACTATAGAAACTCACTTCTCCCGTTTTGCTCTCAACTGGAAACAATTCAGTCTGCTTTTAAGCAGCATTAGTATATTAGCAGATCACAAACATGTTTACGAAAATTCATCCATACCTAAAACACAAAGCAATGAAGATTTTTGCCCATTTTGGGCAAGTAATCTTTTGTTGACTTCTACATTCCTTCCTTTTCTTTACATTCATTTCTCTAATCCAGTGGAATATAGCCGTGTTTCAAATCTTAAGAGCAACCCTTTCTCTTGTTATAATATGTCTTCTGGTGACAAACTTGAACCAACAGTAGAATTAAACAGATTTATGAGCTACTGAATATCTATCCTTCATTTAAAATCTATAATTCAATCTATATATCCAAGAAAAAATCAATGTGAATTCAAACGTTCTTCTGGACACATTATATCTTTCAATCATTTGCATAGGATTCGAATGGTGCAGCAATTCCTCTATACAGAAAATGCAAATCATTGCTGAGATTTTATTCTTCCCCATACGGATTGCGATCTGCCTTCATGAAAATGCAATGTGCAGCACCCTCAGTAAAGACCATTGTTACAAGCACAGCAGAGCGAATATATATCTTCAGGACACATGACTATATTTTCCATGGGTCGAATATATTTCATAGAGTACTTCCTACGGCATAACGTATAATCTTGATATATTCAACGAGCATTGTAGGTATTTTAGAAAATTACACGTTTCGCAAGCTGGTGTTTCATTTTTGGTCATCATTTGCATGAGTTCTTGGGTAATATTTTATATTATCACCTAGACCTAGACGAAGTTTTGTTACGTGCCTTGAAATGAATAAAAGAGAGTTTCCTCAAAAATAGAACCTAGTAAAAGAAAATCATGGAAACGTGTTTCAGGCTATATGATCATGTGTGAGGAAGTGTAACACTTGCTAATAAAAAGCATAAATGTACGGAGTCTAATCAGCAGTCACCAGTAGCAGAGTTGTCGTTTCGGTTATAATATCGTTTGTTTATGAAAAGCGAAAAAATCAATACGGATGCAGCTACAAATTAACTGAGTAATTTGATATAAATAAAGGAGAAAGTTTCAACGGTGGTAGGTAACACTCAGGAAAAGTAAACCACAATCACATGTTTCGAGCTAGTCGGCCATCATTATTATGATGTAGTCAAGTGTGAAGATATAAGCAACATTTCAGTGCTGAAAACAAGCAAATAAAATAAAATGAATTTCTGCAGCAAAGGCGAGTGAAAACTCAGAAATGACTTATTTATTTTGCGACAGAAAAATAATTTGAAATTATAACCCCACAATAGTACATGAGCTTACTCTGATCAAATATATATCAGTGGTTATCAAAGTTAAAAGAAACTGAAGAGCTTAATCGAAACCAGTGGAGTTTGCATATCTATAACCGTTAAAAACTTGAAGTCTAAAATCACATAATTAGAAGCTGAAAATCGACTACTAAAGGAAAAGATAGAGAACCTGGAAAGAGACAAAAATTATTATACGTCTCGACGAAGTACCCAGTTAAAAAAATTATTAATTTTTCTCTAAAGAAATCAATCGATTATTTATTGAACGTAGAAGTGAATGAGGTATAAATGATTTATATTCATTAAATTTATATTTATATTCACTACAAAGAGTAGAAAATAAAATGGTGAGAGAGTTTCTTCTCTATACCAGAAAAACTAGTACCGAAAGAAATTATATAAAAGGAACCAAACTTTTGTTGGCGATACAGTTCATACGGTAGAGGAATTAGGAACTTTGAAATCCTCATACAGTATACAAAAATCCGATATTACCTCATCGACACTATCTGCTGAAAAAATAGTGAAAGACTTAGACGACAAAAGTAACCGAGCAACTGACATGAGGAAGTAAAATAGAAATAAAAGACAATACAGAGGAGAAAATCTCACCTCAGCCAACCAAGTAAATTTTGATATTTTATATTTGTTTTTTGTTTTCTTCACGTGCAAAAGAAATACAAGTTTTTCATAGTTGGATATGGTATAATGATAATGATATATGTTTATTTATCAAAAATCACAATCTTGATTACGAAATGCTTATATAAGTAGTGCTTGACAGCTGAATAAATAAACAATGGCATCACTAAAGAAACAATCGAAAGATTGCTCCTTGTGCGTGATATAGCCTCGAAAAATGATGAAAAAATAAGGTATAAGGAATTGATTCATTCTAGAGTGTGGTGAATCATTCCAATCCATATATATTAACATCAGTGACTTTGAAAGTTTCCGCCAATACGGTTATGTTTTCTAATTTATTCAAATAAATAAAACCTTCATCTATGTTTTTGGCAATACTTCTTATATTGGTGTGAGAATTTTTGAAGTTGTTGAGTTCTTTTATCAAATGTACATTGAAGTCTGTGACCTCTTTTCTATGATGTGCTTGAACGGGTCCATTTTGATACTCTCTTATAAATGGATGCATAATTACTTCAGATGTTGATTTCGTAAAACTGAATGATACTACTAATTGAAAACATTACAAAAGATTCAATGGGAGGTTCAGAACTTTCTAAAATACATTTTTTCAAATGCAGGTCTTCTTACAGAATTGTTTTTCATAAAATTGTGTTTTTGAATTTAGGGTCACTTTTTGAGGTTTCTGAACCTATATGGGTTTGAAGTATTTCTTTTTTCTTGACCTATTTTAGTCTCTCTCTGTTTTTCTTTGTTCCGCTGTTGGTGTAGAAGGTTCACTGTTATTTTTGTGGCGGAAAATTTTCTCAAACGCGTCTTCTTTGGTGATTGTTTCTTGCTATCCTTCCAATTGTTGGTATAACGTTTATTGTATTTCTCTTTCTTCCCAAGTTTGGTCGTTGGTAATACTTATTCCTTGAATTTCACTACGTTCTGGAAGATCTCTCGTTTTTTACTGTTTCTGAGGAACTCAAGGATTACTGGCCTATTTCTCCCCTCGCACTTTGGCCCAAGTCTGTAGTTATCTGCAACGTGGTGTTCTTCATCTATTTGGATATTTAGCTTTTCACTAACTATTTTCGAGAAAAATCATAAGAGGTTTTTGTCTTCCGGTATTCTATAGATGAAAATATTTTTTTCTTCAGTTTGCTTTGCGTTGTTTTAAAAATTCTTTCAAGAATTATGTTCTTAGTACTCAGTTCTCTCAGTTTTGTTTCCAATTCTGCTATTTTATTTGGTTGGCTTTTCAACTAGTCTTTAATTTGCTTAATATCTGCTTTTATTTCGTTATTACTTTGTTTAATATCTTTCAACATTCAAGTTGTTGAAGGATATCAAGAAGCATTTCAGCATTTGCCATAATTACTCCGGTATGCCATTGGTTGATAAATAATTGGATTTGAATATTAATGGTACAGGTTCTTAAAAACATAGGCAGGTACACAAAAACACGAACCGAGTTTGTTCGATATCTTCAAAGATTGAATTTGTTATTCGAGTTTCCTGGGGTTTCTACTAGATATTTCCATGCGAAATTCAGCATACTCACTAATTTCTTCAAGATTTTTGTGAATTTTTGTCAATTTTGTCCACATTTAATAGCATTTATATCAGAGCATAACTGAACATTCTACATTCTACACATTTTTAGTTGTATTGGATTTAGTTGTATCAATGGATATATCCAAGAATTTGAAATGACTTCACACTAGATCACAATATTGAATGCAGAGAAATCGTACTAGTGAATAAGGCAAATTAAAGTTTCAAATTTATACAACAAAAATTAGGAGCATTCAAAAAAACACTGATGATCTCAAAATTCTCCTACATGACACTGACGTATACTTGGACTGTGTAATACTCACGGAAACTTGGAAAATGAGATAAAATATAAATTTGTATAATATATCAAAGAAAGAACATATAATCAGAGTGATTTTAATCAGAATGAGGGAGCAGTTATTTTATTTTATCTGTACTGAAATTCACAATAATCTTGGATTTTTACACTTATATTTTTTATTTTTGAAAGCGAAACAAGTGATATATCACTTATGGCTTCCTTAATTGTGCTTTATAATAACTGAATCATACCTTGTACATCTGTATTATTATAAGGAAAATTGTTCAAGATTACAGAACTGACTAAAATCCGTGCTGGAGTACAATGGTCGAAAATAACTTGTGATACCAACCGTTTCGTCTGCTACTGCGACAGACATGTTCAATGAAGTAGACGTTGCAGCGAGGACGAATGTAGTATTTTGAAGTTTAAGAAGAGACTGAGAATTTCAGCAGTTCGGACTTCCATTGTCTAAAATTTGTAAAATGTATCTACAATCGTCTTCGGGTGATGCAGTCATCACCCGAAGACGATTGTAGATACTAACAATCGAAACGTCGTGAAGTAACGTGGTTTGAAATCACTCAACTTTTAA
>WOGR01002055.1:0-18304 GCA_015342045.1 Leptinotarsa lineolata | reverse complement strand
AGCGCAGGGTTGGGAATTCCCGTGCGCACCTTTCCGTTGTTTGGATGATAGCCTGTTGCAGCTGGTGTGTGGCGTTCTCCAGATCCGTCCTTGTTTATATGCGAGGTATGTCACCAATCGCATCGTGTATGGTGTACTGGAATCTCATCCAGTCTATGACTTTCTTCGTTGGATTGTCTGTTTCCACTTCACCTCTTCCTACTGTGAAAAGGATGGGGGTTGTGGTCTGACGATCCTTCGTCTAGTACTGAGGTATCGAAGGGCGCTCAGCGGTACTTATATCGGCTGGCGCCACTGTGGAACTATGGGGGCGGGACTTAAGGTGATTACCATCACCGGACGTCTTGATGGGGGTGAACATCAAGAAATTAAGGGTTTCCAGGTAGTTGGAAGTCTTTGACCGTCGTCACGTTTGTTCAGGCAGGAAGGTCGCTTCTCGATTTCTATGGCCTCGCGAATTATCCGAGCTTGTAGTGTTTTCGCTGTGGCGATGGTCTTAGTGTTAGCAAAGTTTATATTGTGTCTTGTCTCTTGACGATGTTTGGACAGGGCTGAGGATGGGTCTGACTTTTGGACAGCAAGTTGATGTTCGTATATTCTACTTGTCGTATGTGACAAGTAGAATATACACCGTGTACAAATATACAACAACTGAAAACATCACAGGTTACTTAGGCACGCAAGTGTAAATCCAAATAATGAAATCGATTTACGGGTTGTCCCCGATTTGTACAGAAGTCCTCAGCAAGTACATTTTAAAACAATATTACATTACAATATTCATGACTCTGTTCAGCTACCATTGAGTTCTTTTTTGTCTCGGTTTTGCTTACCTACTAAATACTCATTATGAAACTCTGAAGTCAAAAACAGTCGCATACTTCATGAACTCTACAACATATTTATTGACTAGTTTAGCTGTTCCAAATAAAGTGAACTTACAATCATCAGCAATTTTTTTAAAGAACTCCGGCCAATGAAAGTTGCCTTCTTCATCACGAAAATAACATGCTGCGGACAATTTCTCTAGAGTACTAGAGGCAGTGTGAAACTGGGTGTTCGAACACAAATTCTCTTTTGGAATATCTCTGAAATGGCAGGTTAGGACATCCTTCAATGGTGTTGTCACCCCTCCACGTTCTGTCAGTATCTTGAAAAAATTAAATTTAAATGGAATTTCTACATTCAGAACAAATGATCATTTCTAAAAAATAAATTATTAAAATATCTGTATTCGTAAAATATAAATCAGACTGTTAACTGCTAAGTTATGAACTAAAAGACAACAAACCAGAGCAGGTGGATACTCAGCAAATAGAGACAGTAGTCTGGAAAAATGAGAATCGTCTTCAAATTGAGATAAAGTGAATGCTCCAATAGAAGTTTCTACAAAGCAAACACCCAATGTACAAGAGCCCGAAGATTCCTAAAAAGAAGTTCACCTAATGAAAACAAGTTTTATTTTTAAGATATAGCTTTACCTTCATACATATGGCATACATATAATTTGGAAGTGAATTGAGGGGCTCTGACATCTGAGCAGTATAAACACAAGTTGCTTTTGCGGATATTTGGCAAATTTCTCTCTTAACTACTTTATCGAATTTAGTAGTTTTTTTCAAAGTTTTACATCTGGCCGACATCATTTCAGGAGTCTCTGTCTGCTCCACCCTTGCAACTTTATATCCTTTTTCTATAAGTGCTCTTGCCATTTTCTGATATGCACTTTCAGGAAAACCAGAATGAGCAAATTCACCCTAAAACAAAAATTCAAGTCATAAAGACTTCATTACTGAAATCAATTTCCAAAACCCGGTTTTGGAAATTAGTAATATCTGATTAATTGATGATTCTACTGTTTATTTTTTTATGTATAAATTTACAGATTAAAACTGAACTTGAAAACATAGGAACAAAAAATTTTAAGTTAGCCTCATACTTTTGTAGGGAGTAAAATATACATAGAGGTTCGGCTATTTATTGTTAAAGGGACATAAAGTGCAAATCATCAAAAAATATGGTGAATATTTCAACAGTGATTTCGAGTGCTCAGCAGTGGAAGTTGCCTTACATGAAAAAAACATAATTATTATTAACGAAACATAATGAGAACAATAAAGTCCTTTTTATTACTGGATATTTTAATATAGAACTCAAAGGGGAAAATAAGATAAAATCAGATTTGTTAACAATGACCCAGTGTTTTGATATTCACAAAACAATATATGAAAGGATTTGTGTAACTCTAACCACAAAGGGTTGCATAGACAATATATTAACAAATTATGCAGGACCTTGCAAGGCAAAATTTAAAGACAGTCACAATTCCAATCACAAAGCTTAGAAGAGTTTCACAAACTTCAGACCCAATATCCCTTGACTCATTTTTTTTAAAAAAGGTTTACAAAACCCTGAAACCTTTGAGATTATGTGCACATAAAATAAATATTCAAATTGAGAACCATACTTATTCCTTTGTATTAAATACTTTTGAACTTGTTGATTCACGAAAAAAGATGAAAAAACAAATATCGACAAGCTACTTATATATTGCTGCAAAAGGCCAAACATGAGGGGGTAACATTTTTGACGTTTCTTTTGAGATTTACATGCATTTTTTTTTTTAAGTTTGCAATTGGATCACGTTTTTCTAACCATACTGAGGACTGTTATAGGTTATATATTTATTTTACCTATCAGAACTCTGTCTGAATGTACCAAGAGGATGTTATTAGTATATAAGGTAAATCTTCACATCAGCTCAAGTTTTAAATTAGAATTTATATAAATCTAAAATTTAGCCCATGTGAAACTGAGCTGGCATTTTTCCTTCACCTTCAAACTGCCCGAAGAGTTTCTTTCTGAAGCTGTATACTGTAAATTATTTTTAACATACCTTCATGTAAGAAAATCCTAGCTGCCTAACCCCAACAACGGCATCCATGTGATAGAGTTCATAAAATTTTCCAACCTTGAAAAATAGCACTGAATCCATGTGTTGGCTCTTTACCTCCCACCAT
This sequence comes from Leptinotarsa lineolata, assembly GCA_015342045.1. Lineage (NCBI taxonomy): Eukaryota > Metazoa > Arthropoda > Insecta > Coleoptera > Chrysomelidae > Leptinotarsa > Leptinotarsa lineolata. The sequence continues at coordinate 15,284 of WOGR01002055.1, read as the reverse complement.
TGTCTCATGGCAGGAGTCAAATCTTTGAGGTAACTTTCTGGTACATACAGAGTTTTAGGATCATAACCAGGATCATTAGGTTTATTTTTATTAAAATCTCTAATTCTATCAGGTTTCAAAAACTCCAAATTGTTATGAACCCAATTTGAGTTAATGTCCACAACTTCAGTGGCAACTTCTCTTAGTTTTCTTACCAGATTCTGAGCTGGTTTTTCTACACTGTCAGATGTGTTTCTTTGAAAACTGAACTCCTTAAGCGTACTTTCAGAACTTGTCAATGAACCAACTTTTATAGGTTTCTGGTCCTCACTTTCAGAACTAGATGATAGAGGATTATTGATTATTTTTCTCTTCTTTCGAGGTTTCTTAACAGGAACGTCTTCCTCAGAATCCGTAGAGTCAGCCATTACAGAGGCTCTGCTGCGCTTCAAAGGTTTACCTGAATTTGAGATATTTAAAAATGAAATATTGAAATAATGACAACTTCTACATTTCAATGGTAAAAACAGATTTGGAAAAAAATAGATCAAGTAAAAAAATTATAATTCTTTTCTGAAATAGTATTACAAACCTTTCTTTACCAAAAATTAATATTTTCTGAAAATATAGCCCTTACAATTTATACAATCAACATATTACTGAACATACAAGCAAAATAAACCACTAAAAAAACTATCTACTAATTTTGACTGTCTTCGGACTCTTAATAATGAGAGTTCAGTAAAAAGAGCAAACCAACAGATGTGGATAAGTACAGAAATATTTCTTTTCATTTTCCTTACCAGCACGATACAGAGTGTATTACCAGAATATCTTAATAGCTAGAAGTATAGCTGAACATTAAAAAAACAAATTATATCTATAACTCAACAGTTGCTATATTTGTTGCTTCTTCAATTGAAATTTAAATATGCATATTTAATTTGATACAATCTCTGTACAACATCCATCTCGAAAATTATAATGATGTTTTTTTTTCAAATTTATATAAAAAATAATTACTATGTATTTTTCGTATCTTCCATAAGAATTAGAGACACTTCCATTGGAAATCAAGTAGCCACTCTTGCTTTTCTGTAAGCTTACAATATAGATGTCCCATAAATATTCCTCAAAAAAGAAATCTAAGAAAATAGTGATTCCGAGTTTTCGTTGTGTGGTAGAAGTGATAATAAAAACAATAAATTGGGAATATCTGGTGGGAAAAATATCTTATTCTAATTGAGTGAGAGATATTTACCGTTGAATCAACCGATTTTATAACATAAATACCACCATATGTATAACAGTTGAGAAACAAATATTGCGAGAAAAATTATGTTGGGAGTAGTTGGAAATGGGCTAAATTTTTACAATAAATTTAAAAATTGCGTCAAATACGATTCATCCTTATCATTTTGATAGCTATCAAAAATATACTTTGACTATGAACCATTTTCAAAATGCTTTTAATACATCATTAAATTTTTTTCCACATGTTGGTTTGACGTTGACATTTAAAACTACTCCCAACAAATTTTTCATTTCAATGTATGTTTCCCTAACATCAGTCAGATATATTTCAGAAAAATTTTTATCTAATTTTGAAAAACTTCTATCATAGAAGGAATTATAAAAAAATAATATAATAAATTGTGCATTTTTACTTTCTATGTGGTTTCAATTCTAAATTACTTATACTTATAAACTATACATCATTATTTTTTTCATAAAAAGCGTGTGATAAAAATAAAATACTGTTTTTGATATTTTTCCCAGTGTTTTAAATACCTTTCACATTGAAAACTGAATCCATTCAACACTAATTCAAAACTAGAATTGAAGACTATTAACATGAATAAAATTTAGGTTTTTACCTATAGAAGATTGGCATTATCAGTACTGTCACTGTTAAATATGAGATACCCATTGTTGCATATTTAAGAGTGATAATTCTCCTAAAAATGACAACAAATATGTTGACAAAACCTCAAGAAATAATGAAATGCAAACACTCAACAATACCAAAGAAAATAACAATACAAAAAACACTGTTTTGATTTATATGTCAAAATGATATAAGAATTTTGTTTGATTTTTTTTCCACGTTCAAGTTGATTCAAGTTAGAATCTAAAAAAAATCTATGTTTAAAATCATCTCAAAAATCATCCAGAATGTGTTTCTGAGCAAGAAGGTTTTCAATAAATAACTACTGTAGCTTTTGCAACATTTCATTGTTTATATATTCACTCGAAGTATAAGTACCTAACAATATATCATATAGATCATGATTAAAGTTTCAAAATTATAATAAATTTGAAGATTCATGACTGAGACTTGACTGTAAAACCACTATTTCCCATGAGGGAAAATAAACAATAATAAAATTAAAATATATCCTCAACAGAATAAGACAGCAGCCTCAAAAGACATAACATATGATTTCTTTTGGTGACTAAAACAATTTGAAACCAATGGTATTCTTTAGAAAATTGCTTTGAATTTTTTGCCTATTGTCTTTTGACTGTTGACAATTTTTAATACTGAAAATACAATTCTATCTGACTTTACTTTTTTTGTTGTTTTCGCTAGATGCTGCCATAGTTTCCATATCTTCAGAGCCTGAAAGCATACTGGTTCTCTCCTTTTCTTCAGTAATACATGAGTCAGCAACTTGAGGATTATCATTAAGCACTTCTTGGGAAAGCTCTCTTGAGATACTATCTTCAGTAATAGGTGGGGTAGACACTTTCGAGTTTCCTGTGGGATGACAAACAGTGATATGAAATTACTAGTCATGAATAGATAAAGAAACCAATTCTTAGTCAGGAAATCACAGGATCAACGGTTGCTTTTATGTCCTGAAATTCAACTTATAAAATTACATTTCCCACAAACCACCAAGTTGATTTCACCCGAAATTTATTGTAACTGGATAGTCTTCATTGTTTTAACAGAAAAACTTTTTTTCCCAAAATAAATGGAAAGACAAACAAATGGAAGATTTATGTAAGCATATAGCTTTCACAATATTCCAGGTAGTTTCAGTAACAAATTAAAATGACATCAACAGATATCAAGAAGGAACTTAGATTTAGGAGACATTTAATATTATTGCATAGTCCAATATAATTTTTGATGGTGAATAAATTGTAAAAAAAACAAAATTTTTCACCTGGAATTCCAACCCCATTTCCAGTGTTATGTGTACCACTTTTTGCAGCCTTAGGTGACTTGAAATAATTATATAGAGTATTAGATTGCCGCTTAGACATACTATTTTGATTATTACGACACTATTAAAATTCAAAAATAAACAAACAAAAAAACAGTTAACCATAAAAGCGGCCGGCACTTTAACGCGGTAACGCGGTAAAATCACAGAATAAGACTTAAATCACAGATGCAGAAGCGTGACGTAACACACAAATCATGGAACAGAATCAGATCAAATAACAGATCATAAGGATCATACTGTCACTGTCACAAGTATAATGCTAGAACACCCACCGTGCGTTCCACTAAGCGCTCACAACGATCAAAATGCTCCTTCAGCCGTTCCACATAATGACCGCGGTCGGTGTGGTCGCTGCGAAAACGTCTCTCAAGACGTCATTACTTTCGCTCACGGCAAGCTTACAACGACCCATCTCATGAGGTGGATCGAACTGGACGTTCAGAATATTTCGGCGCATTTTTTTAAATATGAAATAAATGTTATCTGTCATTCGTAATTCATATCCAGTTTCTTAACTTATTCCATTATTCAATCTCTAAGTAATCAATGGAATAATTACTTACACATAATGAAGTAAATTAAAGAGTTACATAAATTGAGAGTATAATCAAAATGTACAATTAGACATGATATTTTCAAATTTGACAGTGCAATATGGGATGGAAAATCATGTACCTGAAATGACTTCTAAATTCTTCATTTGAATAACGATGAAATACACCCTCATAATCAATATTACGTGGCCTAAGTTTTCGGTTTTCATGATTATAATTTTGTAAAGTTGCATTCCACTCTTCATATTAACTATATAAACTAGTTTCTGGAGCACTATTGAGACGTATCAACAAATATCCAATTGCCATAAAAGACATTTTGATTACATTCAAACTTAATTTGTTCAACAACTTCACTGAAATTGTATATAAAAGAAGTTGTACTTCTTTTTTAATATAAATAAAGTTATCTTGCCATTATTGAAATTTATTGTTGAGGCTTACGTAACCTCATTAAAACTTCACTTCATTTTTTCAACCTCACCATTTGTAATGTTTACATGAACGCCCAAAACGCTACAAAACTCATTCCACTTGAGTTTACGACAGTAACGCTCGCAAGCAAGTGGAACGGTAAAAACCATAGAGAAATTAAAAAGGTTTGGTAAAAACTGTGGTCGTGAGCGTGATGCGTGATCGTTGTGAGCGCTTAGTGGAGTGCACCCCCCAAAGACAATATACAATTTAATTTCTCTATGGCACCCCCAGTAGTCCGACTATCCCCATTTTTTCAGACTGACGACGTTTCGCTTGTGGAATCATGATAGAAAGTTTTGTTGTGGCTAATACTATATATAGCGTATAAACACTACTGCTTGTACAAGATTAGATATAAGACAGAAAAAAGCTTTCACATATATTTGTGGTTATTTCATAAAAAAATGTTCAAGTACGTAAGCACAAATATAAAATATGTTTAGAATTTGGAAAAGAAAAGTGGGTTCTCAATATGGAAAATATATATTCCCATTTCAGAGTATATCCAAATTCTAACCAGAATATATTTGGAAATTTACAATGTAAGACTTTTCTAATGGATTATTTGTTATCGTTATTTGTAAGAGTACGGATATTTTTTCCATCAAGTTTATAAATCGGCAGTTGAAATGCTGGAAACAAATAAAAAATAAAAAAATCAAGAACTACCGAATTTGCAACATTTATAAATAAAATTTTCTCCTTTCGTGTATATAACCTTAATATTTATAGTTCAAGTACCTATTATAATTCTGTGAGCATTAATTTATTTGATGATTATTCTTTACTATGTTATTTTCTTTATGCAATCTTATGCCACATACACGTTTTGCAACAACTATATCCATTTATTTTATATATTTTCATCCAGGGCTCAATGAATAAATAAAAATGAATAATCCAATTAAATTGTTTTGTTCTCATTTGTAGCACATTTTCTGGATATCATTAATTAAACAAAAAATGTGCCAACACTCATTTCCATCAATAGTCAGATTATCAGAAGTTTTTATCAGATTATTTTTTTTATATGGAGTCATTGAATACTTCTTTAAACGCAATCAAAGATTTATTAAAAATCCATATATTGAATTTTCATGCATTAAAAACCATAAAAACTAAAATAATTTGTCCTAGTGTATACTATACAGGCTTACATCGATACAGACAATAAGTGATTGCTACAGCTTTGAAAATACTCGTACCCGTAATATTTAGAACGACAAACGTGGGATATATACAGTAAGGAGTTTAGAGAAAACTGTCGTTGAGAAAACTGACAACAGTTCATATATCATTTGCAGTGCAATGCAATAGTTACAGAAGATTCTTAACTCTTTTACACTCATCCCAATTTTCTAAAAAGTATTTTATGGATTAATGATATGGTATATTGTTATAATAAAAATTTTGATTATTATTATATTCATACACTGGCACTGAGCTTAGATATCTTTTGGGAAATCGTTTAGAAACGATAGTTGTTGCCGACCGATGTTTCCCCCATTTCTAGCCCCCATGTAGGCTGTTATGGCAAACACTTGTTAAATCAACTACTCCCCTTTCTAGTGCCATGATGGGTATTGAATTATATGAAAAACATCCTTGTGCAATGTTCTCAAAGAATAGGAATCAAGTTGGCAACCTAGCTAAAACCAACTAGCAGAATTTTGTTTCGATACGGGCAGGGTGACCACCTGCAGATAAAACTGGCATCTATTTGTGCAATGTTCTTCAAGAAGAACACTTTTGCAGTGGTACTTGTAAAAAATCAATGAGTATTATTCTAAATTCAGTTCAGAAAAACCACCTGCGTACATGTATGTTTCAATGTTCAATGCATCTCAAGAGGACCGGCTGGGTTGGACAAGCAAACCAATTCTTTTCATTCGTTCAAAACTCTCCGACACGCTTTCCGAACTTTGATTTTATACGTTTTATATCATTTATACAGTATGCAAAAATATTGCATTTAATTTAGTTCTGAGTTATGTTCGAAGTTGTAAGTCCCTTTAGCTCCTCGGTAACTTATTTTCAAATTGATTGCAAAATTTGTATAGACAAGAAGCGAGTAAAAACGTGAAACAATTTGAATAAAAAATTCAAAGTCTTCGATAATATTCTTTATTACTACAAAACACCCATTTAATTTTTCGTGAAATTTATTTTACTGTCGAGCAGTTTATATCAATTATTCACTTGTTGAGCAGTGTATGAAATGCCAAACGCTGACAAATCCACTCGTGGCAGATAATCATGGATGCGAAGTAGTCCTAAAGAAATAAAACTGTGAGACACAAATATCAAAGAGTAAAACTACTGTTTGTTTTAGCATTATATTATGATACTGTACTTATCACAGCACACAGCAAAAGAAAATTTTAACACAGCACTGTACGAATAAAAAATCAACAGTCAAAAGTGTCTACCGTTAACACTGATGTCGTTTTCTATTTGTAAAACCCATGAAGACTGAGAGCTGCAAAATTCCATTAGAAAAAGTAATACAAATTCAATAAATTGATGGATGTAGCCGTTACTACGTGTATAATACAAATTCGTTTACACTGTTTGAATTTTTAGTGCGAGGCTTCAAAGATCACTGCAAATATAAAATATAATAAAAAAACTAGATATCTTAAATTAGATATGCTTACTTATTATACTTTGAGTATAAGAGACAATTTGGAAAATATTTTAATTATCTGATGTTACTTCATCCTCTTTTAGTCACTGGGAAGCCAGTTAGTTTGTGAATTCCACTCATGAATTCATCAATATCGTGAATTCGGGTTTGATCCCTGACCCTGCTCTTAGACAATGGATTTTCACTGCAGATATCATCTAGTCCGTGCTAGGAATTGTACTTTGAAATGTAAGACATCATTAATGCCTAGCTCGCACAAGCTATGACTTTGTTTATATGGAAATAACAGCTGATTAACAGAAAAAGCTATTCAAGAGTTCAGAATGAAAAGCCATCGCGGGGCTCGTTTTTTTGTAGTGATTGTCTGACATGAAAATAACCTATAGGTTATATCACACATATATGTGTGACATGAACGTATTATCAAATGTGAAGTGAGGGCCCGCTTTATTCAAGACGATATCCAGGCCAAAAATGAGTAAAAAAACTAAGGGGTGACAGCATTACCTTGAGCAAGCCAGCTGCGACCCCCCACGAAAACTATCAACTGTTGACAGGAGGAAATTGGCCAATTGCGCCCAAGAGGGAAGCAACAGCCATACAAAGAAGGAGAGAAAGAGAGAGAAAAAGAGGATGAACCTTTGGTATCCTTATACTTCAAATGACATCTTACCATTTGTAAATTCATCGATTACTCCATCGAGTTATCGACAACGCGTTTGTATATCCATCGATAAAACTAATCGGTGTAAATCAGATCCATCACGATGAAAAGCCGGTGAATGTGATGGCTGGCCTCCATACCTTCTTTTAAATTAAATCATTTGAGTTTATGATTGCAGGCGCTTACAGTTCAAAGGCAATATCAACCTAATTTTCGATAAATGTGATTTGTTTCGATTATTTAGTTGAAAAAGGGGACAATTTGGAATAGTTACGAACAATCATATATTTGAAACCAGAACAGTAAACTTACGAATTAGAATTAATCTGAGGAAAACTAAAACAACTGCGCTTGCGCCTGACCGTACAGGACAGCAAATTTCAGAACCCGAACAAACTACTGGTAAACCACAGCGAACTGGTGGAAATGAAAATGTACCCTACATTACTGTAGTCCACACTATACAAATACAAAAAAGATGATATAATCATTTATCCACGAGTTTGTCTCAAAATGCATTTTTGTCCCTCTGAGTATTCATGGTCATTGCTTCCATCAGGCGCATTTGTCCAGAGATTGCATTTTTACTAAATTATCAATCTCCATATAGTATCGAATAAAGGTCTATTCATCGTTGCCCAGATACGACGTCTATCGAAAATATTAGGACTAAGTTAAACAATAAAGTAAAAATGAAGTCTTGCTTCACGTTCACGTTACCAAAAATATTTTATTCCACCTATTTAGCAGTTTCTAGAATCATTTAAAAACACTACTTTCACAAATTCATCATCAATAAACAGCTCATAGCAGCAATTCCCAGAACAATAACCAATATGTTTCATTTTCAGTTATATACGTTGTAAATTTGATTTCACATATTAGCACTCTCATCAATAGAAATATTCAATGAAGACTCGTCCTAAATGGTTCGAATACAAGTTGAAATGGAAAACCTAGCACGTAAATTATTTTGAAGAATATATGAATCAGGATTCTTAAAGAACCCTGTGGTAATTTTATTGTTATTTCATTCGTGACAGTCATCACGTCTGTATCAACTTCACCAAAAAAAAGAGTCCAATTCACCAAAAACCTGAAACAATAAACAAACACAAGTTTCACATTCACCTGTGGGGATCAGCTGTGTACTTTATGATGTCACCCTTTGTTAAAAACACTAGCGTCCTCATTGGTAGAAACTTTTCCCTATAAGAAAGCAATGATACTGGCATATAACCTGGCAACGAGGTAAATATTTCTGCTTTGTCTCTTCTCATTGGCGGATTCAATTTTCAATGTATTTGAAACACTTGGAGTGACGTTTATATTTTTTGCGATTTCAAAAACTAATAAAAGATTCACAGAAACTTATTTAAGTCATTTTGTCGTGTTTCTGAATTACCTCCTTTACCACGACGGGTATGTATTTCCATAAAAATTATAAACTTTTGTTGAACTTGTGAATATGAATGTTATTACTTTGTGGGAAATTATTTCATTTTCGTGGAATGAAATTTCTCTTTCAGAGTTTTTTATATTCATTCATTTTATTCCGAAGTTCAAAGTTGAGTTGTGCATAATATTAATTCTTGTAAATTTGTTTAGTGTTAACAGGAATTTTAAATTAGTACGTCTTATTTTTTGTACACGTTTTAATTTTTTATACCTATGTAAAAACAATGCACGAGTGGTATTTCACTCGTGACACAAAAAAAACCTATTCAACTAATTTTTTTACTGAATAAAGCGGTCGATGATAACTTCAAGTGACTTCACTTCTTTATATTTTTCCATACTGTAACAAAATCTAAAAAAAATATTTCTTTTACAGATAATAAAAATCGAACTACAAAATGTCGAGTTGTGGTTCATATGGGGCTTGCAAACCTTGCAAGCCTTGTAAACCGTCCACGAAATCTGTACCAAAAAAGAAAGCGCCAGCAAAGAAAAGTACAGAAAAAAGAAAATCTTCGAGAGTAGGTAATAATACCAAGTCTAAAGCATGTTCCGGGGGATGTAAGACCTGTTGTTCAAAAAATAAAAGCAGAAAAATCAAAAAGGTATGTCCCTCAATATTTGTATCGAATTCTGTAAGGAAAATAATAATGTTTTACGAAATTGAAAGACATTGTTTTACATTTGATATGAAATTTAGTTTTCTCAAAAAATTCAATGAAGTTATAATAATGTGTTGCTTTGAATTTAATTCACAGAATTCATTCCAACGAAGGAAGTCTCGCTCCTATGAATCGTCTTTCGATTCGGATTCATCACATTCATCTGACTGCTCTTGCTCAGACTGCTACTCCTATTCAGATTCTTCTTCAGAAAGTGATGACGTCTGCTACCAGAGTCGAAATAAGGGCAGCTGTTACAGAAGGTAAAACACTAGCTTTGGGTGGCATGTTTTGCTGTTAATGCTCAGAAGACTGCTGGGCAGTACCTTCATTATTCGTCGGACGCATTTGATGTAATTTTTATTTCTTGACTGTATTATTAGTGTTAGTTTTCGAATGATGATACTTGTTTGTGATGTATTAAATATGTTTAGCATTTTTTATAGATTTGACTTATTTGGTATATGGTTTTGTTTTTTGTTATATATGTTGTCTTAGAAATTGAAAAATATGGAATATAATGTAATATGAAATCAATATGTAATAAATTATTTTGAGACGTCAATCGACTTATTCTTCATATATATTGGTTTTATCATGAAAATTTCAAAAAATCAATTTGAAAATGCCCTTTGGCAATTGTGCCAAAGGGCATTTTTTATTTATTCAACCTACTTTCTATATTCATACTAAGATAAATCCTGAATCATGTAATTCCAGGCCCGAGTAATTCTTGAAAATGGCTTCAAAGGATAAGCCGAAACGTCGAAAAGATGAAAATTACCAACGCGGTTCAACTTGGACAACAGTGCATCAAATTGGTAACTGCGGAAACCTATCTGAACATAACACACAATGCTTGGATTCCTTGACAAGAGAGGAAACTTTGGATGGAGATGAATTTTAGTAATTCATTCAAAAATATTCTCCCTAACGAAAATATTCAAGAGGAAATTAAATGATGCGATCGATTTTCCTTTAGATTCTTTAGAAAGATTTGGTATGAACAATTATGCAGCAGACAATGTGGTTCCATGTCGTTATAATCTATATGCACTTTTGAATTTCAGTAGGACTACTCACAGCGGGCATTACACAGCATACTGCAGACACCCCTACACTGGCACGTGGTATGAATACAGTGATTCACACGTGTCCCCAATTTCACCAAAATCGCTTTTGAGTGTAGAAACATATGTGTTCTTTCATGAACAAGAGGGAAAGAAGTCGCACGTGCGAAGTATTTTTTTTAATAGAATACATTCAGTGAATTGATTTGTATATAATAGTTCTAATGAAATATATATTCATTTTTTCAGTAATTGAACTCCAACGAATCTATTTACAAATTAGTACACACCTCGTAATATTACATTATAAAATACGAAATAAATTTATGGGTTCCGTGGAAATTATTTGTAAGTTTTAGTGCGATAAAAAAAACGTGTGGCCACACTGACCGATCGGTTCTCGGGTGCGGCATGCGCTGCTAGAGGTAATTGCAAGTGAGCATAGTAGTGACTGGTGACAAATTAATACCATGAATTGTTGTAGGTATATAATCTTCAATAACAAGCAATAAAGATTGTTTCATTTAGCCATCAACCGTTTGCATATAACGGTATAGCGAATACGGTAAGTTTGAGAAATCTGGCGAAAAACATTGAGAAACGTGATCACTTTCATCTGAAACCAGTGTTAAATAAATTTTGTATCATAATGGATTGTAGTTGTTGAGCCATGACAGTTTGAATTCAAGTGTTTGAAAACCGATTTGAACGATAAATGTAAACTAATTTTGTGAAGTGGTTGAAAGCGAAAAATCGCCAGGAAGTGGAGAACTGGATAAACTGTTTACCGCGTCAACGTATGTACTTGTTTTACAAATATGTGATTTAGAAAATTTGGGATGTAGGGCATTATTATTCACTGACCCCTGTTATATATTGGGGGAAGAAACAATGAGCGTTGTATTTTTCAAATATATGGAGTAGTCTGAAGTGAAAATTTCAGAAATGAGGCATGCATGTATCACTTTGACAATAACCTCATCACCACATTCTATCCATTAGAGCTTCCTGTTCAATTGTGGTTGGAATAACCACTGGATTCGCTTTGGTAGACCCTACTTCCAATATTAAATGAATCTTTCAGTTGGAAATTGTGAATTGTTGTGTTATTTATACTGACCTTTGTTTTCAGGTAGTTTATAAAAATGCGTGAATACAAGATCGTAGTGTTGGGATCTGGAGGTGTGGGAAAATCAGCTTTAACTGTTCAGTTTGTGCAAGGTATATTTGTAGAAAAATATGACCCAACAATAGAAGATAGCTATAGGAAACAAGTAGAAGTCGATGGACAACAATGTATGTTGGAAATTTTAGATACAGCAGGAACGGTAAGTTGAACAATGATAATATATCTCTATCCAGGTTTGCACGAAATTCTAAAGTATTTTTCTTGAAACTTATAAGTATAATTTCACTGATCAAACATTTGAGCCAGAAAATCTGAAAAATTAATTATTTTGGGGTGCTCACATTTGAGAGACGAAATATCTAAAATTGCAGCTTTTATTCGCAAACCCATGCTGTATACACTGATTCAGTTGTGTGATTAGACGATCATGGTTAGATTGATAAATGGGAGAATTTCCATTGCTTAAAAGGATTAATAGATTTGAGAGATAAAGTTTTGAAATCTGGCTACATATTTTTATTCAAAACAAAAAAATACTAAAGTCTGCAGTGGAATTAATACCAATTGTCAGTGTCTTTTGAATGACAAATTATTCTTTCAATTAGATAAAAATAAGTGAAAGGTAAACCCTACAAAATTGATTTTTTGAAACAAAAGAGTGAAATTTCGTGCCAGCAAGGTCAATGAAATATCCAATTCAGTAACAGTAAACTTGTTCTAAAATTATAATAATATTTCAGGAGCAATTTACTGCAATGCGAGATTTATATATGAAGAATGGTCAAGGATTCGTCTTGGTATATTCTATAACTGCACAATCAACATTTAATGATCTCCAGGATCTCAGAGAGCAGATTCTTAGAGTGAAGGTAAGTAAACAATCAAATTAATTTTCACACAATTTGGTTCCCTCATTGCTACTGATGAATCATTCATGTCAGTTCAGGTTACAGGCCAAGACTATTCGTTTAATTGGCTGATGCTAGTACTGGTTTATTCCAATCATTTCTCTTTTTTATTGTCATTAATATCTCAATTAATTGGAAGATTTTCAATTTCAAAGATTGTAGATTGAGCATTAACAGTCAAGATTGTGCATGTTATGTTATATCTGTTGATGGCTACAGTTTTCTTAAAATTTTTTGAAGAAAAAATTCCATTGTTCTTGACTTGAATTAATGTCACAGTAGTTGAATGTGTTACAGGAAGATGGAAATCAAAATGTATCAGGGCCTTATATTTAGAGGAAATTGTTTCAGAAATATTAAAGCCAATAAAATTCAGTTATAGTTTCTCAAAAGTTTTTATGAAAGCAAATGATGATCGTCGATAGCAAATGGTTTTATCATGAAAATTTCAAAAAATCAATTTGAAAATGCCCTTTGGCAATTGTGACAATAATATCTATATTTCTTCAACCTACTTTCTGTATTCATACTAAGATAAATCCTGAATTATTTTTACAAAAATTGACAAATTTTAGAATTTGTACTGTTGCATACACGTTAATGTAAAATTATCTACACACAGTTAACGAAAATTTGTGACACACACATACATATGCAGAGTTCTTTTTACGGGTATTCATCCGTTAAGAGTTCTTCGAAGGTCAAATTTACTGCTCCTGTTGAAAAAAAAATATGTTGAAAATCTGTTTTCCTGGTGACCATCTGGTGCCCCCCCTACGAACAACAACTCTCAGAAGTCGAAACTTGTGCGAGCTAAGGACTAACGAGGTCTTACCTTTTAACGTGTGATTCCTAGCTACTGCAACTACAGCAAATTGACCCAGTAATTTCAGGATGAGTCCTAATATCTGGCTTATACAGGTGGCCAGTAGCATTGTTGTGAAATAAACATGAAATATTGAGAAATTATCTTTGAAATTTTGGAAAAATGCAAATCTAAAATGACAATAGGATCTAATCTGTGTTTTTGATGACTTGTTTATTTTGTGTAAATTCATAATCCCTTTAATAAGATGAATGAAAACAATTTTTGGTCTAATTTCCACTACCTTTATTTATTCTTACGACCGGTTCCGGGGTTTAGCCCATTATCAAGTAAAACTAACTAATTCAGGTTAATCAACTCGGATTTCAAAGGAATTTCTGTTTGGTTGTCCTCAGGATCTCCAAAAGGCAAACTAACAATCATGTGAAAAGCTTTTACTACTTGTAAACATCGCCGTATGCCACTGTTAACATTTCAAGTGTTTTTGAGCAATTAATTCAATTTTTTACTCAGAATTTGATGCAAAATCTTTTATCCATTTTTTTCGATAGCAGAAAATGGCCGAACACGCAAAACAATTTTTAACTTTTACGCTTCTTACCAAAAAACTAAACATGCTAGACAGCTGAAACTGTGAACATATGTTCGGGACGAGTGTACCAACATAAAAAAAAAGATAATCGAATGTACGCTGCTCGCGAAATGTGAACATTCGCCTTATTTTTTGAACAGACCTCGTATATCGCGAAATTTTTGTTGCCTTTTAATAAAATGACAGAAAAAACTAATATTGACTGTACTATATATAAAATACAGGGTGTAACATAAGTACGTTAAAATATTCAAGTGACGTATTTCTGAGACAATTTTAAGAAAAAAACTCTATGAACTTGTGTCTGAAAATGCTTCGTTTCGGAGATACAGAGTGTTGAAATTGAATTTTTTTGTTCGTTTTTTAAAAATGACTTCTGCAAAAAATAAGTTATTTGCACGAAATTTAGTACCCGGGGTTTTTTGACGTGGGAAATCATAATTTTGAATTAATTTTCATGTAACATATAGAGGGCGCTGCGTACGCTGTCATCATTTATTTCAAATTGCCCTAACTTTTTTGACAGTAAACTTTTGGTACTTTTCATGAAAAAACCTAATTCCCACACCTTTTCCATGCAAAAAAGGTACACCTCCTCAACAACGCTGGAGGTGATCGTTTTCGAGATATATTTACAATTTTCTATATCGATGCATATCACTTGGCTTCTAGGGCGCTAAGTGAAGTTGCTGAGAACATTACAAAAACTAATTATGTGGTGGATCTCGTCAAAATAAACATCTTTCTCCTATAAAATGTTTAACGAAAAATGATTCATTTTCGAAATACAGATTGTTAAAATTTTTCAAAATGTGGTAGGTTTTTGTCATAAGTTTTTTGCCATTTCAGTTATTTTCATTAAACTTTAATGCAGTATACCCCTACAGACTTCTTCTAAGCTGAGCATTATCGAACTGCTTATTCAATCCAAATTAAAAAAATTTGTCAGGTTTATTTATTCAGTTAGAGAGTGCTAAATTTCAGAGTTTGTAAAAAAAACAATTCGGAGAAGTACTATGTCATTTATTAGGAAAATCAACACAAAAAAATTGAACGAAACTACTATTACAACAACTGTT
>WOGR01002054.1:3959-18305 GCA_015342045.1 Leptinotarsa lineolata | reverse complement strand
AAACTCAGATATTTTCATGAAAATCTCATCTTCGATATTTTCAGCAAACCAAACATATAAATCAGTCGATGAATCTATAATAGCATTTTTAGTATTGAAATATTTGAAATCAAAAGTTTCATGAGCGTCGTCGTCTCCCTCCATTATTTTTTTAATGAATTTTTCACAAAATGTAGTATTGACTTTAATCAATGTGAAAATTTTCAAAATATTTTTGATTTTCCGTTCAAAAACTTTGAAAGCATCATCTAAAAATTGCCCTAAATCCTTATGATATAAATCAATTATTACCCCTGTTCTAATCCGGCTCTTGAAACCTGACGTAACATTTTCCTATTTGACTATCATTGGTGAATTGAATCCTAGCCCAATATGTCTTTTATAATTAAAAATTATTTTTCGAAAATGTTTAAAATGTCCCACATTAGTCTGTAATTTTTTATCGAGCCGATAGGTAACGCATTTGCTTTGATAATTCTATTACATTTTTTAATTTGAATGTTCAAACGTTTTGTCCAAATTTGAATATCTCTGTTTGTGAAATTTGTATCGAAAATTGAATTACGAACTCTTTTGATATGTTTCAACAAATCGTCTGTCTCTTTGATTATTCTACACATTTTTGAAAAAAAAAAATATGGCTTCCAAAAATAAATATATCACTTACTCTAATTCTCCACTATTTTGAAGGAATCGGCCGGCTGAGGTTTTCCCACGTCGATGGACCCCTCGTAAATTAAGGAATATTTCTCTGCAGTGAATTGATTTAAAAATGGCTCATATTGTTCGGTGACACGTCACGGCAAAAAAGTGACACTCTTCTCCAACTTTAATAGAATTGTTGGACCAAACTTGCTTGTGACCTCTCTTGCCGATAATATTTTTTGCGGTTCTCCCACAGGTATATTCTTTATATTCTTCAGTTTCGATATACTTTTCCTTTCTGTAATTGAAGTGATGTTGTTTAGTTTAGATAAATCCATCTGTGAAAATAAAAATGATTGAAGCTAGAGAACAATAATATTTTTTCAAAAAATGACTAAGTCCTAAATTATAATATTTATGAAAACTCACCTTTTCAAAAATGTTTTTCGTCACAACGCAGCACACACCTTGACTTCAAAAGTTCGACTGAAACCTTGATTATGCAGCATTCAAGTTTCCTCGTCTTTTTTATATGATAGTGATAACACTCATGTGATTGTAATATAGAACATTCTGGAGAAATAAACATTCTTTGTTTGCTTCAACTGCAGCATACCTCGCGATAAGACCTTTTCTGTTCATTATGCATCGCGGTATGAGAAATATGTTATCAATATTCAGTACTTCCTGCATTTATGCAAGTTATCTATATTTTCCATGATATTGAAATAAAACGACTCGTATACTCATTAAATTTTATATTACATGCGAATTTCATTCTTCTGAACAATTTTCAATATAATTTTCATAATTAAAATAAACATACATACTAATATCACGCATGCCATCACAAAAACATTATTTATTTCATTTTTCATATTCTCAATGTTAGTTATATTGAAAACAAATATTTTCTTTCCCATATCTCCGCCGATTTTCAATCTCCTTAGGTTGAATACGTTTCAACAGATATGTTGATGATGTAGGTAGTGGTCTCAAAACACTTGCTTTTTGCTGTCGATTTCTTTCTTCAGGATTCTACTTTTTACGATTCCACGATAGACAAAGGTTATTTAGTTGCTTTGTAATTTCACTCTTAACTCCAAAAAAACTAATGTTCTTTCTCAAAATGAACAATTTCTCTTCGAATTTCTTCAATTTACGTTTATACTCTTCCGAAGACATTTATACTGAGGGTTTTTATGTAGATCACCGTATGTCATTCATATCATGGTAAAATACCTCTTTTATGTTACACCCTCATCGCCTTCGGCGTCATTTTTTCTTTTCACACACGCTGCCCCTGATATGTCACACTTTGAAACATTAGGCCCACTTCGCCGTCGATTTCTTTATATTTTTTTCTACCTGCCTTCCTTCTAACATGTTGGATCACACGTTGAAACATCAGACCCTCGTCATTTGTGCACGTCACGCCTTCTATGTTTTATTTCCTTCGTCAACACCTTCATCGCACATTGAAACGTTAGACCTTCATCGATGTTGGGGGGATCGCACGTTGAAACGTTAGGCCCTCTCTTGTTACCGTCATTTTCATGCAACGGCTGCAACGCCTCATCGGACGCACGTTGAAACGTTAGGCCCTCTTCGCCGTCGATTTCTTCATATTTTTTTCTACCTGCCCCCCTTCTAACATGTTGGATCACACGTTGAAACATTAGACCCTCGTCATTTGTGCACGTCCCGCCATCTGTGTTTTATTTCCTTCGTCAACACCTTCATCGCACATTAAAACGTTAGACATTCATCGATGTTGAGGGGATCGCACGATGAAACGTTAGGCCCTCTCTTGTTACCGTCATTTTCATGCAACGGCTGCAACGCCTCATCGGTCGCACGTTGAAACGTTAGGCCCTCTTTGCTGTCGATTTCTTCCTATTTTTTCTACCTGCCCCCCTTCTAATATGTTGGATCACACGTTGAAACATTAGACCCTCGTCATTTGTGCACATCACGCCATCTGTGTTTATTATTTCCTTCATCAACTCCTTCATCGCACATTAAAACGTTAGACCTTCATCGATGTTGGGGGGATCGCACGTTGAAACGTTAGGCCCTCTTTGCCGTCGATTTCTTCTTATTTTTTTTCCTACCTGCTCCCCTTCTAACATGTTGAATCACACGTTGAAACGTTAGGCCCTCGTCATTTGTGCACGTCACGCCATCTGTGTTTATTTCCTTCGTCAACTCCTTCATCGCACATTAAAAGGTTAGACCTTCATCGATGTTGGGGGGATCGCACGTTGAAACGTTAGACCCTCTTTCTCGTTACCGGCATTTTCATGTAACGGCGGCGGCAACGCCTCCATCGCACCCATAAACAATGTTTTATTTCACAACCGGCAACACCGAACTGCGCTACCCTTTATCTCGCAAAAGAATCAGCTCAATGCAATCTCCATCTCTCTCACGCGACGTCATTTTCATGCAAAAAACGGCAACGCCTCATCGCACCCATAAACAATGTTTTATTTTACAACCGACAACACCGCACTGCGCTGGCTTTATCTCTGAAATGGATCAGCTCAATCCAATCTCCATATCTCTCACACTCACATGACACACCGACCCCTCTCACTTAACACACACAAACTCCTATGCATAAATAAATTTGAAGTTATGTGCAAAAGTTGCGCCAGGTTCCCCGTTGTATTTCTACTAAGGCTCTCTGTTTGATTCAAATATTTGGATGATAACCTCAGGCTCACATGGTAGACTTCTTGGCAATATTGTTGAAAATATAGTAATAATTTCAGTCGTTTTTTCAAAAAGTCAATGAGTTCTGCTAGCTTTGCCTGTTAGGTTGGCAGAAAAAAATCAAAATCCTTTACTTCTGGGAAATTTAGAGCATTCAATACTTTCAGGCTTATTATAGACTCTTTCATTCTACTGATGGATTTTCTGTTCCTCGTTAGAATTAAATAACTACGAACTCAAAATTCGTTGGTACCCGCAAATTCTACTGTTCAGCTGGGAGAAACAAATCAAAATTCTTCACTTGTTGAAAATTTTCAACATGCATTTATTCCATTTCATCAGTTGTCTAATATTGTATAAAATGATTGAAAATCCCTGAAATAAACAATACACTTGAAAATTAAAAGAGTAGCTAAAAATGGAAAATATATTAAGCAGAAAACCCGAAAAGAATTCACAGTGAAATAAAATTGAACAAATTGAATAAAATTAAATTAATATAATTAAAAAAAATTTGGCGATTTCAAACAACGTTACTTCACGGCGTTTCGATTTTTACGATCCACAATCGTCTTCGGGTGATGACTGGACTAATTCCTCCGAGAGATGACTATTTATGGGTCTTTCGAGTACTTTCACTTAACCCCTCATTTCTCTTATCACTTATCTCTTCTTTCCGCTCCACTGGTTTAGCGGGAGTTGGCCATTTTTTCTTGGATTATGGGTTTCCATACGTTGCGTATCTCTACACTAGCTTGGCTGAATACGTTGTTAGGCAGCATATATGCGGCTTCTTTGAACTTCCATCCAAACCAGTGTTCCTGCTTGTGAATGATCTCAGCTTGGGACCACTCGATGTTATGTTGATGTTTTCAAACATGCTCTGCTATTCCTGATTTGCAGGTTTCCCCTCGCTGTGTATGTTTTTTGTGGTCGGCAATACGGGCTTTCAATGGCCAAAAAGCCAACTCCCGCCAAACGATCATCTCCCACTAAACCAGTGGAGCGAAAAGAAGAGATAAGTGATAAGTGCAAGGAGGGGTTGAGTGAAAGTACTCGAAAGACCCATAAATAGTCATTTATTGGAGGATTTAGTCCAGTCATCACTCGAAGACGATTGTGGATCGTAACAATCGAAACGTCATGAAGTAACGTGGTTTGAAATCGCTCAACTTTTTTTAGTTATATTAATTTATTTTTATTTTATTTGCTCAATTTTATTTCACTGTGAATTCTTTTGAGGTTTTTTGCTTAATATATTTGCCATTTCTAGCTACTCTTTTAATTTTCAATTGTATTGTTTATTTCAGGGATTTCAAATCGTCTTATACAATATTGAACAAAGGAAGTCCGAACTGATGAAATTCACCACGAAACATTGTCATTCACCTTCAAACAAACAATTATTCCATGCTCATTATAGATTCTTTCCTCACTTTTTCGAAAAGTTTTTCGCACTCCGTTCGAATCGAATATTCGGGTGACTTTCACCGGCAAACATAGTAGAAGTGGAAATATTTACTGTAAACATACTTCAAGTATGGGAGAGATAAAAATATATTCAGAATGTAAGGCTTGTTTCGTTTTCCAATAGGGTAATGAAGTAGCCTGAAATGATCCTGAAAATATGACGTAGCCTGAATGACTACTGTCACTCTGAAACAATATCTTGTTTGAATTTTTAGCAAAAATATTTGAAATACAGTACAATATTACCCTAGAATTAACTTGAAATTATAGCCTAAAAATTAATTTAAAAATCCAGTAAGTTCCCTTAACTTGACAGCTAACATTGAATTAATACACTGTTCTCCATAATTTTTGGAGAACAGTACAATATCAGCCTAGAATAATTAGAGCCTAAAAATGAATATGAAAATCCAGTAAGTTCCGCTAACTTAACAGTTAACATTCATGACAAGATTACAAATAATGTTATCTCTCTTTCTTAGCCTTTTTTTCTCCTTCTCTTCTTCTCCTTCTCTTCTTCTCCTTCTCTTCTTCGCCTTCTCTTCTTCTCCTTCTACTTTACGTTGTAAAATCCTTTTTCTTTGTCTCTTCAGACCGTGATGGAAGAACAGAAGCAGTATCTGCTGCTACTTGAATCAATGTTCCCTTTTCTCACTGCCGTTATCATACCCCGATATATGTGTGTCGAAAAATTTTTCTTTTTTGTTTTTTGTTGATCATATCTTCATTATAAGACATATTTTTAAATTTAACTGTGGTGGGAAATAAAAATATGATTATTATTATTAATTAATGCAAATGAAGGTTTTCGTTTTGAAGTCATCAGCTGATAACTTGCACATCATCTATGTACTTAGTACAGTAACTTTTTCAATGTCAAATTGTTTTCGAAATATTCTCTAATAGCGGAGACCGGTGTTGGAAGTCACATTTATTGTCTTTAGTATTTTTAGTGTTCTTTTTTATAAATTATGAATGATATTTATATATCAATAGATAGTATTTTCATACTCTTTTGAAATTCTCATGAAAAAGAAAAATTGTGACTTTCAAGAGTGCGCAAATGAACTCGCACCAGTATTTTGCAGACTTTTCAACCAGTCTTTCAAGAAAGGGGTTTTTCCTTTTTGTTGGGAGATTACCCGCGTTCAGCCAAAAGGGGCAAGAAAAATCTTCCTAATAACTATAGACCTTTATCGTATGTCACCCATATTTGGAATTACTCAATCGAGAATCATGGAGAGTCAAGATTAGTTACGCTAGATATCTCTAAGGCCTTCGACAGTGTGTGGAATGTGGGTTTGTTGGACAAACTTCGATGCTATGGCTTGTCAGACCTTTTTTGTGTATGACTATCCAGCTTCTTGAAAGAACGTTCCCTGCAAGTGGCCGTCGACTGATATCTCTCAAATACTCTCTTTATCAACGCTGGTGTTCCCCAGGGTTTCTTATGGTTTCCAACACAATTTTTATTGTATATCAATGGCTTATTGGAAAAAACGAAGAATCCAATATATTGCTTTGCTGACGACAGCACACTTGTCTCGTCATTCCATTTGGATACCAGGACATCAGGTGCGGATGCAAATCTTCACCGGCAGCAAGGTTGCATATCGTAAGGATCTAGAAGTGATTTCGAATTGAGGTGAAAGTAACCGTGTTCAATTCGATGCCACAAAAACCCAGGTATCGGTTTTCTTCAAAATAGATAAATGTCTCCAAACCTGATATAATAATAACAAAACAGACAATTCCGCTTTCTGCTTCGATAAGTTTGTTGGGGGTTAAAATGGACATCAATAATGTCTTGGCACAATCATGTCGCTGAAATTGCAAAGGCTGCTTCTCAAAAGCTTGGAACGTTGTTCCAAACCAGAAAACTGTACACACCTCAACAACTTTTAATGCTTTATAAAGCTCAGATCAGTTCTTTTCAGAGTATTGTTTTCATGTATGGAGCTCCACCTCTAAGCATACCTTGAAGTTGCTAGATTCCATCCAGAAAAGAGCCATACGCCTGATTGGAGACGCGAACATCACTTGCCGAACATCGAAGAAAGGTTGGAGATTTGTCTCTCTTCTATAGACTTCCACGGAAAGTGTTCTCAAGTGGCTTGGCACATTTGATTCCACCAAGAGTGGTATATACCAGAAATACGCGACGGAATGTGGCTGCTTATCGCTTTGAGGTTCAACTCAGTACACCTCAAACTCCACTGTTTGAGAACTCTTTCATTTGGGGAACTGCGTTTAATTGGATTAATTTTCTTGAGAACGTTTTTCCAAATGGATTCATTCTCCAGCGATTCAAATCCACTGTATTTTCGCACAGACACCGCTCTTAGAGCGCTCCAAGGATTTTCTTGTAGTGGAAGTGGAATAAGATAAGTAATTGATTATATTCATTCGTAGAAAAAACATATTGGCTCTAAATGAATAACGTCCGTCTGGAATACAGAAAAAATAAGTCCATCAGGTCTCGATGCTTGTAAACTGAAAATACCCATCCGCTCGAAATTATATTCAGTCAGTCTAAAATTCAGTGAATATTCGAAATCCCAATATGGCAAATATAACCTAGTAGCCTAGTATGGCAAATGTAACCTGGCAAATGTAACGCTGTTTTTCGAATATCCTTGGGAGACGGACCGAAATAAATGTTTGAAGCCAGAAGTATATATTTTTCTAATTCGCCTATACCTTTGATAACCAATTTTTGATTATGGTATTGATAACACCGTGTTGCTTGTCTCGTCGATAGTGTAATTTTTACAAAACCATGCCAGAGTACAATAATGATCAATCCCCAAATGACTTCTCTTGAAGCATGTATTATTACTGTGTGTAATACTGTCGATCAGACATTCTCGTATGATGGCATGACATTTCTATGATTTTCTCTGAAAAAAAACAAAATTCCATGTAGCAGAAGCTCAAAAAGCCAACAAAAAATGCAGCACACATGTTGATTGTCTCATATGGCCACTATCCCCCGTCAAGTTGAGACAACCAGCCCCAAAAACATTTCGAAATATTATCCCCTTTAATAACTCTGAATCAATATTCATTCATAAAAACGGATAGTGATATCATGAACCACAGATGTCACATAAAGAATACATGAAATAATATATCTATGAAAATTCTAGTATAGGTACTCGACACAAATGAACAAAAATGTACATACAAAATCACTGTCACAGAGTATGAGAGTGAAATGAAGTGAAGTTAGGATGGAGATATTGCTCTCACTATCCTTGGATTTTGTTCGATAAACTCTTTCGTTTTTTCAATTTTCCATTATGGCCGCTGTGACAACCAACCCGTGAGACATCCATACCCGGTCTCCTCTACCATTTATTTCTCGATTCGAACTATTTCGATTAGGTACTACTACTGTAAAAGTATATGCTTACATTAGTATATATTCTATTTAAATAAGTTATTCTTTTCATTAATTTCAGTTTTTCATTCATGTATTCTATTTAACAAATATTTTTACCGCAAACTCAAAACACTGTTCTATAAGTGGTAACTCAAACTGAAAACTTCATCCGATTATTCTGGCGCTAAAAATAAATTTACCAACTGGGTTATTTCTACTCCGTGGAATGACTCTCGACATACCACCAGACTCTAAATTTCTCGAAGAAAGTTGCCGCATCTGGCGAATAAAATCAACTGGGTATATCAAGCAACCTAACTGCCAACTTCGATTGAAGTTGAGACATCAAGGTTTATTATACATCTCAACTTCCGTTTTAAGTCCCTGTGAGCTCAGCTTGCTTTATTGTTCTTTTCCTCGTTATAAATTCTCAACTAGTAACACTTCGAGACAAGTCTACTGTCTACCGAGACTGGATACGGCGTTGGACAATGTTTCAAGTTATTACAAAACGTCTTGCTCAACCTGGAAGTTATATTCCCTCGATGCTTTTGGTAAGAGAACAATGCTTCTACGAGGGAAAAATGGACGGCGGATGTAGAAAACAAGGAGTCAACTGCAAGTTTATTTGAACAGTCCACAAGGGGTGTAAAAATTCAACTTCGAGAAGGATGAAAACATTTCAGGCTGACGGTTTTACTCAGAAATAATTTGTATTTTCTGTATAACAGTAATAGAGGTGAGTCGAAAAACTGATTGTTGCACATCATCAGGTTAGTGACTTCTCGTCACTGATACCACTAATTTTCCTGCAATCCACACTATTATTTTTCCAGCCTTATGATATCTGGTGGATTTTGGATGAAATAAAACCCTATAATGAATTTTACTGTTTGATCAAACCTTATCAGATATTTCATCACATCCAACCGGTGATTGAAGTCACAGCAAATTTTACTCTTCATCTTTTTATCCGTTTCACCACATTGGAGTTTATCTCATGAGACAATTTATTTTTGATAGAGATCGGTAGGGATCGTTGAAATAAAACCACTCCAGATTGTATTTGTTTGGAAAATGGTCTTGAGATGCTTATTCCAGAACGAAGCCGCTCTCTAAATTATAGAGTTCTGGAAAAGTATCGTTCGAAGTGTATCGAGTTGAATTACGAAACGAAGAGCAACAATCGAATGAGAGTACTCCTGTCTCATCTGAAACTCTGAAAAATAATTCAAACCATGTATACCACCAACACTACCAGTAGACAAACACGTTAAAACCAGATCCATATCGCAACGCTCATATACTTTATGATCAGCCTATCTGCATATATTCTCTACAAATATCGATTGTTGTTTAATATTCTTAAGCTTATATTTCCATCATAATCGACAGGGAGCCATAAGCAACGAAGGACAGAAAACTTAACTCGTGAGTAGTAAAACCGTCAATTTATATTTTTCGTTTTGTTGTTTTCTTTTGTATTTTGATTAACAATACAATTATATTCAGAAGATCATTCAGTGAACTTCAGGAATTGATTCTTATATAGGAGATTTTCGATTTGAAACATTACCAACTTGCGCTTCAAATAGCCCCCAAAAAGTGAAAGAGGTCTCACGGATTAATAATAAATACAAAAATTTCAAATAATTTATAATAATATCTGTAGTATCGAAAAAAAAAACATAGATGAATTTTGAATCTTCATTGAGGGACTTGATACATCTTTCGACTGCATTACTTTAACAGAAACTGGCAAATTCCTGATGCATCGGTATATGATATTGACCGTTACACCACTCTCTATAACCAGAGTAGTTTAAATCAACGAAGGCGTGATCATGTACTATGTACTAGTCACATGATCTTATTTCAATTGACGGAAGTGTTTCAATCAAAACAAAAATTAAATGTGAAGATAATGTGATCATCATATATGCTTTCTACAGATCCCCAGCGAGTGATGTCGATCTTTTTCTGGACCAACTGAATACTACATTGAGTGCGGGAAAAGAAGACTGTAATTATAGCATATTTTTAGAAGACTTAAATATTGATTTATTGACAGAAAATGAAGCATCAAGAAATCACTTGGACCTCCTAGGCGGATATGGTTTTCATTCAAGAATTGAATCCTCAACTAGAGTGAAAGAGAATTCGAAGTTATGCCTGGATCATATTTTTATTAACTCTAAGAGCAATAAATATGACATGATTCTACCTATTACAGTAGACACGATCATAGCTGATCACCATACAATAGTACTCCAGATCGTAATAAGTAACAAAAGTGAATTGAAAAGTGACAAACAAAGAAATATTTGGAAATATTAAACGATTCCGTATTAACCAGACTTGTTCAAAAGATCGAGTGGAATGAAGTTATCTGTTCTCGTTTAGATCTCGATTCTGTAACAAATATATTCATCAATGTAATAAATGATTGTATTGAAAAGTCAACCAAAAAAATTAAGATGAAAAATAAAGAACAACAGAGAAAGAGATGAATAACAAAATCTATAATGAAGTCAGTTAATGCAAAGAATCATATTTATTATAAAGAGAAATCCTAATGATGAAACATTGAAAATCGAATATTTACAAATGAAAAAAGAAATAGAAATAACTCTATTGAGCAAGCAAAAAAGGACTATTAAAGAAATCGCGTAGAACATGAACAAAATATTTTGAAAAAATTCTGGAAAACAGTAAACGAAGTATTGAAAATCTCTGGCTATAGAGAAATGAACGAAATCAAAAATAAAAATGGCGCATCTATCAGTAATCCAGCAGAAATAGCCGAAATATTCAACAGCCATTCCCTAAGCGTTGGTAGAGACTTGGCAAAAAATCACTAGAGATAAAAACTATAATAATAAAAATAGTAACACTGAATTCTATCTTCTTCACACCAACTTTTGAGAGTGAAGTAATACATTCCATAAATGACGTGAAAAATAAAAAATCTCCTGGATACGATTGTATTGAAGCGGAAACATTGAAAATTATTCCAGAGTATATAAGTTCTCCTCTGATTTATATAATGAATAAATATTTTGAACTAGGTCATTTCACTGATGCTTTCAAGCTATCAGTTGTCACTCCCGTACATAAAGGAGGAGACAGACAAAAAATTACAAATTATAGACCAATCTCACTCATAACATCATTGAGTGAAATAATAGAAAAAATCATCAAACATAGACTGAATGAATTTCTCAAGAAATACCACATCCTGTCTGCTTCACAGCATGGTTTTAAGGAACATAAGTTCACACAGGATGCAATTCACGCACTTACAAATATTGTCTATGAATGTCTGAACCAGGGAATACCATCCATAGGAGTCTTTTTAGATTCATCAAAGGCATTCAATACCGTTGACCACGGCATACTTTATATGATATTGGCATCAGAGATGCCCCATACAACTTATTCAAAAGTTATTTGAGTAACAGTAAACAGAAAGTAAAAATCGGAAATATGACAAGCATTGAAGAAATAATAACGTGCGGACTACCTCAAGAGATGGTACTAGGGCCTGTGTCATTTACAATATCTATGGATAATCTCTCTCCACAGAAAAAAGATGGACATCAAATACTTAGTTTTGCGGATGATACTTTACACGACTGAAAATTGGTATGATCTGAAAGTCAAAGCAGAAGATTACTCGAAAAGTTCAAAAAATGGTTCGACAGTAGACTCCTCTTGCTGAACATTAAAAAAAACAATAAGTACTCATCATTCAGTAGTCTTGAAACTTCTCTTCCACACTATAAGTGAACCATTCAACAAGATTTGAATATAGAACCTGTGAGAAAAATAAAATATTCAGGTGAATTCCTAGATCCACACTTGAGATGGTATCAGCATATATCATATCTTGAGAAAAAATTACGTTTTCTATTATTTAGATACAAACAATTTATATCTTATCTAGACCTCAAAAAAATGTGTACAAAAGTTTAGTGGGAACTAATTTGAATTATGGGATCATAGCGTAGGGAGGTGCATCACGAACTAAATTTGATATGTGTTATTGATGACTTGTTTATTTGGAAATTCATGATCACTTTGATAAGATGAATGAAAACACTTTTTCTCCAATTTCCACTACGTTCATTTATTCTTACGACCGGTTTCGTGGTTTAGCCTATGCAACTACAATTAGTAGAAACTACCAATTTGAAGGCCTAAATAGTTTGTGCCAAAGCTATGTCGCGCTGTGAATCTGTTTATGCAGCTTCCCGACAAACCTCTAGTAAGCTCAAGTAACTATAAATTGAAAGAATATTGTATTTTCTGCCCCTAAATGGCACTTTTGAGCTACTACAATCAGCAGAAATCAACAGTTTATAGGCTAAGAGTCTATTGGTATGTATCTATAAAACAATCAAGTCGACCACACATTTTATGTTTCGCTGGTGACTTGATGAAGACAATGATTTGCACTGGTGAGAATGGAAAAATAAATTACAAAAATATTTGATTTTCCACCTCAATTCGGTGTAGAATTTTCTTACCGAATACCACGCGAGGTCAAATTAATATTCGTATATTTTTTCTCCCTCATGAATATTTTTAAAAAATTTTCCTCTGTCTGCGACTCGGGAAACATTCAAAATATTCATAAGCTCAAAAATATCTTCGGAAATAATTTGACCTCTAGTGGTATTACTAGTGACAATCCCCTAGTTTCCGTATAACTTCAAAAATATACACTGAAATAAACCGTGTGAAATATTCACGTTGAGAATGTGTTTTATTAAGGTTATAGGTGAGGGAATTCAAGATAACTGATATAAATTAAATAATTTTTATGAAAAGAATAAATTAATGGGCAAGTTCTCACAGAAGTTATATTTTCTTCTGGTAGATATTATTTCTTTTAATATGAACATTCTCTTATTTTTCATTCGACAATCTCATGATAATTTATGTCAGGTGAATACGGTGGCTGTTCGATAAGATTTGTTGAATTCTTACCCAGAAATTCGTTCATAATTATAGCCTTTTGAGATGATGCGTAATCATGGTACAAAAATCAATGAGTTTTCTTTCCACATATCTGATATTTTTCAAAAAATTTGCTCACTCAAACACCGCATAAAGCTCCGATAATACTCATCATTTACTGTCTCATCGTCGGCGTGGATCAAAAGAAACTATCAACTCTACCTTTAATAGACTTTGACGAAATTTTTTTGTTTCGGTTCAGTTAAATGCCGCCATTCTGAAGCTTGTTGACTGGTTTGTATATCAAATTCCTGAGCCCATATCTCAATACCAGTTAGGATGCGTTTTATGAATGTGAGTTCAGAATGCATTTATTGTAACATGTCATTGACCTTTATGCCATCGAGTTGGTGCAGAAAATTCAGGTCTTTTGGCACTAGTCCAGCGGCAACGCATTTCATTCCTGAAAAATCGTTCAATTTGCTACGAACTGATTCATGAAACGTCGAAATTTCAGTAGTTTTCTCTCTCAGACTTGAACGAGATTTTTAGTCAACATCTCCTTTACTTTAGCGATGTTAAGTTCAGTTAAGAATATGGATGACCGAGCATAGCGAGAAAAATCTTCAACCATATCTCGGCCGCTGTTGAATACACTGTACTCACCTGTTTTTAATGAAGTCAATTCATCATAAGTCTTATGCAGATTTTCAGCGCTTCGGCATACAAAATTCCGTTTGCAATGCAACATGATTCATCACCTGTCACGATGTCATAGACGTGTTTCAAAGCACCGCGATCGTATTTTTTAAGCATTTCCTTCGACCAATCGACACGAGCCTTTTTTGAGGGATTGACAAATAGTGTGGAATTAAACGCAAACAATTTTTTTGGCAGTCAAATGTTTATGCAATATTTAATGTATGCTGGTCCAATAATGCCTAAGGTTGTCTCAATCTCACGATAGGTCACATGACGATCTTGCAATATCAGTTCGCGTACAGCATCAATGGTTTTCGGAACAACAACTGATTTTAGACGACCCTCACGAAATTTGTTTTGGAGTGAGCTACGATCATACCATCAATAAATACTGGTCTTTGATGGAGCTTCATTGCCAAAAATTGAATTGAGTTCATCCATGCACTGTTGCTGAGTTAATTCAC
>WOGR01002053.1:0-18310 GCA_015342045.1 Leptinotarsa lineolata | reverse complement strand
TTTTTCTGACGCTGAGTCTACAGAGGAGATGGATGTCGAGCTTACGACTCCAACTGACCTCTCTGTAACTTCAGATCAGGAGCGAGAGCTTCTCAACTCTCCAACTCCTGATCCAGTAGCTGAACCTAAAATAAGGTTTGGTGGTGCAGCCAGGAAACGATTGAGTCGTCTCCTCAAGGGCAGAATACCTACCTTATGAAACCGCCTTGCACCAAATTCTTGAGCGGGGTTCGCAGAATGTGTCTCAGGTGGAGGAAGAAACACCCTCTGAGCAGGTTAGCAAACGTTTGCGCTCAAACAATGAATCACCGAAACCAGAGGCGAAAAACTCCTGCACGGTTGAATCTAAGGCATCGTCTTGTGTAGCTGATGTGCAAAAACCCTCATATGGGAACGTTGTCGCGGGTATCAAGGTAAGAATTTTGCACCTTAATTATCCGACTAACTCATTAACGGCCAATCAGAAGGGTTGCGGTGGAGGGTCAAATAGATCCAATCAATTCTGACCTAACCTAACCTAAGCTATTCTATGACTTGTGGTTATGGAGATGTCGGATATTTCCAAGTAACATTATTTTAAATTGGATCAAAATGAGTCTCTCAGCTGGTCTCATACGGAAATTTAAAAACTTATCAAGTGATATCTCATTACGTCTTACAAATAAATAACTTATATTGTTCGCCTCCTTATTATTTACTCGATTTGAGTATGGTGACTCAGTTTTAGACTTTCCATAAATAAAGCCGTATGATTATCAACTCGCATAAAATATCCGACCTAAAGATGTCAATAGAACTAATATAATTTATGTGTAATTGTTAGCGCAATATTAAAAACCTGTATTAGAAACTTCTAGGACGTCCGGCTCTACATCCTGTCTTTACTAGATCTGAATTCCATTTACTCATTAGTTTTGACTAGGACAAGTTCGGACAAAATTTTCATAAAGAGATATTATCTTAGTACTTATTGGTGAAAAAACAATAGTGAGACATCACTTGTCACCAGAGGGCGCTATCAATTTTTTTTCAAACAGAAAGAGGGAATCTTGTAATACTTCGCGTGGTAGATGATCAGGTAAACTAGTACCAACATTTTCTGTGCCAAATAATCTATTTGATATTGCGAATGAATTCCGTTTCTGTGGAAAGCACTGTGATTTTTATTCTACTAATAGTGGTATTATGTATGTTAGAAAAAATGACATGAAATGACGACTTTAACGATGTCTCAACCAAGTTTATGTTCTGAGGTGGTATGCATTACGTTTTATAGATGTTCCATTCGGATGTGTACTCTTTCTCTCAAAAGTTTAACATTCGGTAGTTGACAAGTATGCATAATGTAAAGTGCTTCGTCTCGTGAACTTGTTTCCAATTTGAGCAGGAAAGAACCTCAAGAATCTGCAAATAAACGACCACTTTCAATATAAATTCCATTCAAAAGTCACATCAGTCATTTATCGAAAGTAATACCACAAGATATGTGACATATATATTTCATGGCTGTCAGTTTATCGCTGTTGTGAAGAAACGTTTTATCGCTGTTTAATGGGTTCGAAATAAATAATCGTAATAAATATTCACAATACGGGATAGATTGGAAGGAATATCAAAATCCCCTCCTTTACGTTATTTCAATGTTCAATAACCTAGTATGATGAAGTTTCTCACTTTTTAATACATCCTTCGAAAAGTTGTTGACCAACGTTTATATCCACCGCCGACAGAGGATCATCCAGAAGATATATATCCGCTCTTTTATAAACGCATCTGGCCAAGTTGATCCTTGCTCTTTGTCCGCCACTGAGTGATATGCCTCTTTCGCCAACTATTGTCCTGTCACCGAAAGGAAACAAGGAGAAATCTCTAGTCAAAGCACAAGCTTTAATCACATCTCTGTAGCGAAGTAGTTCGAATTCTCTGCCGAAGAGGATGTTCTGTCTCACGGAACCTTTGGAACGGAATAAATGG
Organism: Leptinotarsa lineolata; assembly: GCA_015342045.1. Classification (NCBI taxonomy): domain Eukaryota; kingdom Metazoa; phylum Arthropoda; class Insecta; order Coleoptera; family Chrysomelidae; genus Leptinotarsa; species Leptinotarsa lineolata. The sequence continues at coordinate 16,336 of WOGR01002053.1, read as the reverse complement.
GTTATGTGTTGAGATTGGATATGTCTTTGTCAGTTGTTTTGATGTTCATTTAGCTATGTTCAATACAGAAATGCAAGGCGCATTCAAACTTTTGTTTGCCATAACCCCGTTTTCTCTACCCACCCCACTCTCGCTCCCTCTACCATTCTGCCCCATTATCATTCCAGGTGAATAAATAACCGATAAGAGTCTGACAACAGTAACAACCGTCAGTCATCACTTATAAAATAGGAAGATGGAAACCCTCGCTAAGACCAGTGACGAAACCTGATGACTAGATAGATCGATACCCCGGCGACAAGTCACAATACCCATAAAATGATCTTGAAGAGTGGGTAGATTGTGACATCAGTATATTTATACTTTCTCTTTCAGTTCCTAAAAATGGCTTCATATTCATACACAAAATTTTAGACCGGTTCAACCCGAACTTAAAACACTGAGATTGCTGACCACTGAAACCTATCTGAATGCACTAAATCTGCCTAAATGGTAACTCACCTGCGAATAGCCATGGTTCTTGAGATGCGTAAGAAATAACTCCATTCACGTGGAGTATTCCACTGAACAACGGTAGTTCTCCAGTTATCATGTTTAGGAGGCAAGATTTTCCAGCACCTACAGGTCCGACCACAGCCGTTAACTTACCTGGCCAAGCTGTCAAGTTGATATCCTCCAAACACACATCTTCACCGTATTTGGCCATTCCATGTGAAAGTTCTATGAATGGTAGATTATTTACTTCTGAGTTCGAAGAATTACGTTTCAACCCCACTTTTTTCGGTTTGTCCTGCCATAGAGGATCTAGAGGAGTTGGATCTCCAGTGGACGTTTCTTCGGTAAGCATAAATTTCTGAATGCGATGTATGGACACCAGTGACTCTGCCACCTTGAGAAATATAAAAAATGTATTCGGCACACTACTTTTTGAATAAAAGGATCCACGAAAAGATAAAACATGCACATATTCTTATAAATCCATACTTGTGATAGAAGTTTCGTTGAAAAGTTCGACATCGATTGCCAAATAGGCAGCCACTTTCTGTTCCTTTGCACGGAAAAGAGGCAATCAATATCTAACGTAACTGTTTTCATCCGTTGTGTAGAAATATAGAAAGTGCGTTCCTGAATCATGAATGTAGCAGTACGCCATAGAAAACCGTTGTTCACTAGTTCTACTTTTTTCGCTCCCTAACAACTATAGGGTCCCTCATTAAACGCTTCCTATCTTTGAATTTAAATAAAACAAAGTGCGTGTGCGATACCATCGAAATTTTTCATTCGTTTGAAAGATCTATTTTTGCCATTATGATTGCTAAATGTCCGCCACGACTTCCCTGAGTGGAGCGCATCCGAAACGTCCAATTTTCCATGGCTCCTGGCCTAAATCAGGCTGAATTTGAAGACCGCTGTGGTGTGTGGCTTATTCGCATACACCTGTCAATTAAGAAAACCCCACAAGAAAACGTTCAACGGAGTTAGACTTTTCATCCAGAAATGGGCATCATCGCTGAAGATGCTTTTTCGATGAAAATTAGGGCCAGTTAGTAGAAGTTGCCTCCTTTTAACGAGACAGCCAATCAGAGTGTACCATTTTGTCACGTGGTGCGTTTTTGTTAACTTATCACCGCTCGCCAGAGACAGACTACTCAGTCACATAGCTCAACCTGTCACTTTTCCAGTCAAGGAGACAGACCACCCAGTCACATTGTGCATTTTCTTCAACTTGTCAGTTTTAGTAACGCATGCCATCCAAACTCACCACTCGCCACAGTCATGACGTCATAAAAAGTTTCCGTTGGAAAATCGAACGCAGAGCGTTGGCGTGGTAGCCTATGGCCTTAGTCTTGACACCAACGAGGGATATTGAAAATAAATGCGAAAGGTTGCTAGAGATAGCTTCGTTCATTTACGAATTGGTTTTGTTTTCTCGAAAAAGTTACATCAACACATTTTGCAATCATGGTTTATAAAAAGGAATTTTGTTCACATCAGCACATTTGTAATCATGATTTTAACAGAGTTTTGTTCAGTTTAATAATAATATAACATTTTCATTTTGTTTTCAAAGTTTGAGGTATCGGTGTTTTTCATGGCTTGAATAGCGTTGGCGGTGTTATCGCTGATAATGAGAGCGGAGTGTGTATGGAATGACATAAAACAACAATAATTGGTTAAACAGGGCGTGTGTCAGCGTTAAAAACGTTAGATGTGAGCTCCAGAGCCCATTCAGCGAACACATGTTGTCTGAGGTCGGGTACCTTCAGTTCCTGGGTCAGTTGAATTTCATATGAGTGCAGGCCAAGTCTCGACGTTAAATTCGCCAAGTTGTGGTCTGAGAAAGGCCAAGTTCTTGTGAGCGATGTGAAATCTCCTGCACACTCACAGACAGCGGCGATTTTTTAGGCCCATCTTGCGTTTCGTTGACGAACGGGTGTTGGTCGACCAGTGGACTCAATTTCATCCACCACATTGCTAATAGTTCTCTCGACAGAACGATCATGGCGACCGTAAAATAGGCGAAGCTCACGTTATATTGCCCGAACAAAACACCCATTTTGATGAAAAAAAAAATATTTGCACGTGTTGTAGAATGCCGTATCCGTCTATGAAGATTTGGCAAAACAGACTGAATAAAAGACAACTAATCGTAGTTATCAATTTTTAAAGTTCTTAAGTCCTTCCATCAGGGATTTAAGAACTTTAAAAGATCCTATATTTTCTCTTAGCACATTTATCTTATTATTCTTCTACTTTATCGGGAAGATATTTTTTCCAAGTTAACTAAAAATTGAAATGTATTACCAAAACAAAACATAGAGAAACAAATCAGAGTTGAAAATACTATAAGTTTATGAAGCACATAATATTTAGATATAAATAAATATTGAAATATATGTTACATGAACAGATAACTAAGAAAATATCACAAATTTATCTCATTCCGTCATTCAAGCAACAACGATCAATTATCTCTCTGTTTACTAGCTTCAAAATTAGAATTATAAACCCCACTTGGTTCCAGCTTAAAATTCATCATCACTGATGGGCAACTGGTTATTATATTAAAATTGATTATTTTGCTTATAAATTCTTCAATGTTCGTTGAAGTCGAAATCACCTATTGTATCACGCCGGTGGATTGTTCAGTCCAAGCATTTACGACGGGAGTCACGATTGTAGAGAACAAAATCCTTTTGACATTTCATTCTAGCAGTCAACGCAGTAGCAGACAAAACATTTGGTACACCAAGTTCCATACGACCACGGCCTATCAATCCAGCTTTCGTTCTCTCTAATCTTATGTGATGGTCTAGCTATCTTTCATAAACAAAATGCTAGTTATCGTTATCCGCTTAATAGAGGCCAATAGTTTGAAGCCGCCAAGGTCTCATCAGTGGTTCTAGATTGAACCACTAACTGCCCGAAAAAGTCTGCAAGTAAAGACGAAGACATCTACTCCTACAAAGACCCCATCTATGGGATCGATAAAAGAATCAAGCCCGGAACATCCTCAGGTGACCTTGATGTGTCGAAACAGCGCTGGCCGGTGTTGGATCACAAGTCCATCGAGTTGCCTTGCAGTGAAAGACAGGACGAATATAGTTCGGCGGCTGCTCCTTGGGAAGCCTTTTATCCCTGATATTCGGGGTTCGAGACTTCTGTCGGTTCCGTGGATGGTGTCTTCGTAGGAGCAGACGTCATCGCATTTACTTTCCGGCTAGTCTTTAGAGCAGTTCAGCCTAGCACCACGTATGAGACTTTGTAGGTCGAAACAGCGCTCCCTGGTGTTGGGACAATAGTTCATAGAGTTGCCTTGCAGTGAAAGACATGGGAAGAATCTCGTTCATCAGTCGATGATTCACTTCGCAACGGACTGCTTTGAGAATCCTCGATTTATTTTTGATACAGTCTTCTGTCGATCCCATCGCTTTTACCATAGGGCATTTTTTCGGCTGCACGTCAAAAGGTTTTACGAATTAATAAACTATTGACCATATAAAATGATATTTGAGGCACAGAATACTAAGATTACTCATAGAAGCGATAAGTTTCATAGATCAAGATCATATTGTCAGAGAACTCTTAAACAAACTTTAATCATGCGCTAGATTAGAGCATGAAATTCCAGTATTTTCCTACGGGGGAAGGAATTTGGTAAATGTATATTAGATTATTTATTATTGATATTATTTTAACAAATGTAGCGTATCGTTGTATCTCACCGTGGCGATACCTTGTGGAAAATAAACAGTCATGGTTTGCCTTAAAACCTGATAGTATGAGCTTATGACAAATACTTTCTCAGCTGTTATGTGGTTTCCATTGAGTACATATGACATAACAGTCAAGAAAATCCCCAATCTCGTGGTAAACATTATGAAAGACATAATCGCGCCTCTGATGAAGGAAGTGTGAGTGAGTACTCTCAGTTCACTCCTGAAAATATATAAAGGTATCAATTCTGCAGTTTCTAGAAAAATTATAATCTTTTACTTCCTCAAACTCGATATCAGTTTTGCAAAAGCGTTTTCCCAAGCGTACATCTTTATCACTTGCATAGATTGTATGATTTCATTCATCTGTCTTACTCTCTCGTCAGTTCTAGCACCAGCTTGTTTTCTCAAAACGGATAATCTTAATCCCATGATCACTGGAAATAATAATGTTAACCATACACGTCTTCATATTTTAAATACAAAATGCTATACTTTGTAGTGGTATGAACACAAAAATTGCTAGAAGTCCAATCACTGACGATATATCGACTATTTTATACATGTAGTAAAGTATAACACAAAGCTGCAGTGGTGCAATCCAGAGATAGTGAACGAACATGGGTGCCATATCAAATCTAATAACATCATTCGACATCAAATTCACAGCGTTCCCCACAGTCCGACCTCCCAAAGCAGTCAGTTTAATTCTTAAAGCCTTGAAAAAATAATATTATTCAATATGTGAAGGAAACGGCCGATACTTGATGAAAACAGCCGAAACACTTCACTTTGAGATCTTCACTGAATATAACAAAAACGCAATACGAGTTTCGCTATATAATAACTTCTTCAGGCGCTATTATATAGCGAAACATCTGTTGCCTTTTTGTGAAACTGTTCAGTGAAAATCTCACAAATGTTTCTCGAATATGTCATTCAATAATAATAATATAGCACAGGATGACAATTTAAAAACTTACAATGAGATACATATTGCAAACAAAATATTAAATCAAAAAGTAACTAAAACCATTTCTAGAATAGGAAGGAGAAACTGAAATGAAAAGAGAACTCATTTTTATTACCCTCCGGGCTCTAGTATTCCAACTCAAAAAATAGAAATCCCCTACTCGTGATACACAAACATACCCTACTTGTGATACAATACTAATAAAAAGCTGCATAACCTAATAATGAAGGAGGGAATTTTAAAGATACACTCACCAACTAACTAACTGAAGATGGAACCCTCCTCGAACTCTCCGACAAAAGCCACTTTTTCCCAAACTCTTACTAGGAACCCGAAATGTTCCCTTAAATCAAGTCTACTGAGATAACCCGCGAATAATTAACAAACCGAAATCACTTCGCGAAACAGTGACTTGAAATACTTCATATTTCAATAACTTAAAATTTTCCCTAGAACTTGGTAGTGAATTTAACTGACCTAACTAGGAGTCCACGCACGACTGACTTAATTTTTTTTGTATTTTCAAAATAAATTACTACTATTTAGTTAGGGGATGCAGTTCCAGGAAATTCTACCAATCAAAATAACTGAAATTATTTCTTAAACTGGTGGGTACTCTTAACACACTCTCACGGTTATGAGGACAAGTTCGCAAGAATCACCGACAGATTCCTGCTATTTCTAATGTAGTGAGCCTGCCACTTATATCTAGATGTAACTGCAGAAGCTATTTTAGTATTTTCCTAGCAATTCTTCCATTATCAGGTGGTTGAAATTAACGATGTTTTGGTCTCGTGACACTCGATCTTTCAGAAAATAAATTTTGTATCTTTATTAGATACTTTCAAGTACCTCTTGACAGTTATTTTTTAATGGGCTTCACAGTGAATATATCTTATCGACCCTTTGAATAAGTAGGTTGATTGTTTATCAAATTTCTTAAAACATCGAAGCAGTTAATTATATGATTTTTCTCTAAAGTGGCGTTAGCCTCAAGATCGTTACTGGAAGCTGATAAAGGTTCTCTTCTTCAACAAGTCACATGTGTTCTGGTATTTAATATTTTACGAAAAATAATACAAGTATACCTTGTTACAATTTGTTGAAGCTGAAAATACCACGACGAATATCGCCTCACGTTGATGGCCAATGAGGACTACATCTTATTCGTTTGTATGAGCCTGAGGGTGGGGAATGAGTCGTTTCAATGAATTCTGCACCATTTTCCACAACTGATTCAAAGTAACCAGGAGCGTAAGACAACACTAGTCTCTCGTCAATAGCGTGGCAATGCCGAACATGATAATATAGTACTCGGACTGCCGCGTTATGTCGAGGAATATAGGCTGAGACCATAAATACTGGACATCAAGTGCATGAGGGTATCGGGCACCTCATGGCAGGCCCTTAACCTAGAGTAAGGAACCTTTATACCCATCACGAGACTACGGTAGACTGAGATGTTGAAGATATCCTGGCAAACCATGATGAACACCTTAGTTTCAGTTTAGCCACCCTTCGGCTGATACAATCCACCCTTCGACCTAAGGAGAGCGAAGGCCAGTTTTTTATTGAGCCGAGGTCTTCAATGTTGTTGAAGACTACCCCATGCGTCGGCTTATCCATAGGTAGCAGCAGGAGTTGCTGAACAGGTTCCCACGTGGTGACAGAGTTCTGATCATTTCGTTCAGTGTCGAAAAATGAACCAAGTTCATCGGCCGCTCGCTATTATATTAATTATATTTAGTTATCAGTTCTTATATTGTTTATTGTTGAGATAAATTATTTGATCGCAATGCTTTTCATCCGTCATATTGAATTTTGAGTAACGTCTTATTATTTTACGTATCATTTTCAGCAATTCTATTCACTTGATACCCATATGGTGGAGGTGTAGAAAAACTACTTCGTCAGATAGTTCACCATGTTGGATGTGGAATTGCGTAACTTAGCTAATCATGCATCCAAACTAAACATGTAAAATTTCAGCTCAATCTCTACTAAATCCAGTTACGAACATTACAAAGCTTGTAGAAAATTACCTACCTTTCTATATATAAGAGAGCAACAAGCCACTCTTATTTTCATTCCAACATGTTGAACTGCCAACAAATATGGATGCATAACCATTACAACTGTGCAACTACAAAACATTATACCCGCCGCAAAGAAATAAGCTTCGCTTTTTTGTATTGGGCCGTGGTTTGGCGTGAAGAATTTAAACACTCTAACAAAATACATTGGAGAGCGAGGTCTGGAAAGAAACACCAATAAATTGTATAGAAATCAAAGTCGTTAATTCTCACGGTTCATTGTTATTCCTGTTCTCTGCATTGAAGTACCTTATGAAGAGTCCAATGAAAATTGGTTGTAGGAGTCTGAAAAGCAGTATGAAAAATAAACTGAACTGAAATCCAACAATATCAAATGAGGTCTCAACAATTAAGAATAGACCTTTTCAACACAATTTTCCTGTGCGCATGCGTCAGCATCAACCATGTTTTTTGTACTGTTTTTTGTGAGGAGAACGTGTTAAACTATCCGAGTACAAATAATAAACGATAAAAATTTTTATAAATCCCATTTAATTTCAACAAGAATGGATTATATTCAATAAACCAATTCATAAGGCAGTTTATAATTATTTGTACAATAGTAATATTTTCGATAATATGAGCCTCATCAACTCAGCCTCAAAATTTTTGCTAACTTATCATCAACATTATGGCTGATCAATTTCTGTTTTAACTTGAAGATTATAGTGAACTGTTCAAAAAATAAGGTGAACGTTCAAATTTCGCGAGCTATGTATCTACACTCGATTTTTTAATGTTGTCACACTCGTCTCGAACATATGTTCACAGTTTCAAATGTTTAGTTTGTTGGTGAGGGGCATAAAAGTTAGAAGTGTTTTGCGGGTTCGGCGATTTTCTGTTATCGAAAAAGAATTTGCATCAATTCTCTCAGTCATTTGCATCAAATTTTGTGGAAAAGTGAAATTGTTTACTCAAAAACACTTGAAATATTGTGCTAAGTCAAAACAATGTTTACAAGTGGTACAAGCTTTTCACGGTGTAATAAAGCATAGGTAAGGAATATAATTTCGCGAAGTATAAATATAATACAAATGTCTTTGTATTTCAAGGGAGCCGTTATCAACTTCCAGTATGGACCTTTAGGTCACGTAGGGCTCAGCCACTTGAAAGAAAAACTAAATCGTTAAAATTATTTATTAAGAACTGTGTAGTCTCATAATGAAATATAATTTATTTTCTGATAGTTCAGAGGGTCATAGACGAGACTGAATAAACATCGATATTAGGTGAGTCTTGCGCGGACCAGCGAGTGGGGCGCTCACCTCCGACTGGGTCAGTTGGACCAACGCCCTGGGGAGGTTTCTAAGTGACTGAAATACTATGTATTTCAAGCCACTGTTTAGCGAAGCGACTTTGGTATAGGGAATAAGAATTCGCGTTATTTTCGGACTAGTTATTCTGGGATACAGAAAAAAGTCGTGGGCGAATTTTCGATTGGGTTGGTTGAACACTTTTTGAGTCCTGGGAAACTCTTCGGGTGGACCAAAGTACGAAGAATTTCTGGTTACTGTTTCGTGAAGTGATGGCGGTATTTGGGAGTTATTCGCATCTTATTTGGCTAGGTGATTTGAGGAAAACAGGGTAGTAGCGTGCGAGGTCAGTAGTGGACCGGTTGAATTTTCTGCAGAGTGTCAGAAAGTTCATGACTTGTTGAAATACGCGAGGTATTTCAAGACATGATTTCGCGAGGTGGTTCGAGAGAGATAAATAATCGCGTTGCTTTTGACTAGCTGACTCGAAATGAAAAGTCAGGAGCGTGCGAACTCAGAAGTAAAACGGTTGGACTACCCACGGAGTTCTAGGTAAATTAGTTAGAGATTTCGCGATGCGATTTTGGTATTGTGTTTTTTTGCGGTTTATTGCGGTATAGTTGCGTAAGGGAACATTGTCGAGTTCCTGGTAAGAGTTTGGGACAGTTTTTGGGAAAAAGTGGCTTTGGTCGGAGACCTCAGGAGAGTCCATTTGTGTTTTGTTGGTGAGCGTATTCTAAAGAAATTATTATTTATATATTGTATATATTTTTGCATGCGTATGTATCTTTACATTTTTTTGAATTGGCATCTAAGGTATTATTGGAAGTTTTCATTTATCTACGAAACGGGTTCCCTTTTGCATGATTAGGATTATTAGTAGGTTACAGTGTTTTATGCGCGTTACAGGGAAAAGCGATTAAGTGGGTCTCTTAATAATTTCTCATAGCTGTGGTTCATTTTCTTCTTCGAGGATTGTAAAAAACGCTGGCACAAGTATATTATATCCAAGAGGGTCTACTTTGCGAAAAATTAAAATTCACCTAATTTTTAACAGAGTGTTATTCCTGATAACAATAAATTTGTTTAGTTTTTTAAAGATAAAGTGATTCAATAATTATTAACTGATTGTTCGTGGGCATAATATAGTTTTCCCAAACATTATTTTAAACTACCACCTTTCAACATGGCGACGCGCTTGCGCTTATCAAAATGATGAAAAGGCCTATTATCGATAAAGGATTCAAAAATAACAGAATACAGACATGCTAACTTCTACGAATATATTTTTTTCATTTCACTTTGTTTCAATAACTTTTGATTTCAAGAAATTTACGTTTATAGATGGATACAATGAAACACAGTCACAATAGAAAAAAAACAGGCACGAGATCATAAAAAATTTGAAGAAAAGTACATTGAAGTCAGCTTTTAAAATTTAGGTAAATTTATCGAAACATCAAAACACGAAAAGAAAAAAATATCTTCATTAACTTTATAATTTGTTCCAAATTAGATTATTTTTAAATACTTTGATGAAGTTAGTCATAATTTTTGCTAAGTAAATTCAAATGATTCAGTTGGCTTCAGTTATGAAGATTAGAATTTACAATAGATTTCATTGCCGAACATTTTTTGCTGTTTTGGGGTACATAACTTTTCAGAATTGGAAAAATAAGCAAAACTTAATCAATAGAGAGTTTGTGATAGAGAGCAAACTGAAAAGATCACCTCGACATTGCTAACGCGAGACGTTAAAAATGAAAATAGGAAACAAAATGAATTCTCTGAAAACATCCTGCTTGTGTATTCATGTAGTGTAAACTATCAGATCGATGGAAATATATGTGTCTCCGTCTGAGGTGTTTTTAGCAGTGAATTTTTTGGGTTTTGAAAACGGAAAGGTATTACTTTCCAATACTTTTCCGATTGTGGAAGGTTGAATACCCAAAAAACAATAAGTTTTGAGAAATGAATTCATACCTAACAAACATTTCCAAAACAAGTAAAATGATCCCATAGTATATAATATCTCGGTAGAAAGCTTTAACTATAACTTTTGACATGCTTGGAGTTCTCTTCTGCGACAAGGCCTTTTCATATTCTTTAGACCATATAATCGATATTTTTCTCCCTAATATGTCGGATTTATGTTCATCTAGGGGCTTGGTCAAATCGTCTTCGGTTAGGTCTCTTTTCCTTCCAACATTAAACAATTTAAGGGAATACCTATTCGTCAAATTCGTAACCCAGTTTATACAAAACAATCACTCAATAAATTTCACTCACATAAATGTTATCTTCGACAGAAAATTGGCGTTTTTTGCGGGGCATTCTTTTTTTACCGTTTCTTCAATTTCATCTAATTCTGATCTCATTTTTGACAAAAATGTCAGAAACGTCTTATGAAAATTCAATTTCATGATATTTGGTGCTTGACAACGATCAACAATCCATACATCACTTCAGCAAAGTGATGAATATATGATGTAATATTTTGACTATGACGATGAATAAAGTAAAATGTTAGAAAAATTTTTTATATAGAAGTGTATAATTGTAATTCTTATTGCAAAGCGCTTTATTGATTTAAAGTAAAATGTATTCAAGAGCATACAATTTTTACTTTTATTGCTTAGAAAGTCTCAATGATATAACATCATTCTTATCCGATAATTCAATAGATATTCTATTGTTGTCCTATTAAAGGATACAGAGTTACCAAAAACCCAGTTCATACATGACATTCAACGTTGAAATAATGATCAATTCAAAGTCATCAGATTTCCACTGCAATTTCTTTAAAAGAGATTCTGAACTTATATGTGAACAGAGCTAAATTAAGAAAAAAGTACTAAGAGTTAAATGATTTGTTGAAAACCAAAACTATGCTCTTGGTTGGTGAAATGCGCATTCAAAAGAGTATCATTAAAGTTCTGGTGATTGGAAAAAGTGCTGGTTTTTTTAACAATAGTTTTTGTTCACTATGATGTCAAAATTGGCTGTGATGATATTTCAAATGATCGAACTCGTAAGTTCCATTTTTTAGATCGAATAAAATTCGTCCTGAATTTTGTTATGAACTCTACTACTTATCCTGATGCTTGGAGATGTGTTCAACCTGTTCCATTTTTAAACCAATGATTGTATTGTCGACATTTTCATGAACTAGATATGAAAACGAAAAAATAAATCTACATCTTTATTTTAAAGAAACATCATTTTGCCTTCTCAGTCAGGTTTCCTGGAAGGCTATAGTATCACTTTCACAATTGCATGTATCAGATATTACTACGAATCAAAAATGGAAAGAAATCATTTATGTATAACTGCGTGTTGCTTCTTCATGAAGCTGTATACTAACAAATACATTCTTAGTCGTTAATTGAAATTCCTTCTGTGCGAGAGTGTGAATGCATTTATGATTCAGCACTAATGAATCGGGTTCAAACCAGACTTCATAGAATCCAGAACTCATGTCTACCTATGTTACTCTGTCGAAATGAGAAAGTTTAACCTCATCATATCAACTTTCAGGCCTACAAATAAAGTAAATTTAAGTTAATTCGTTACGTGAACTACATTTTTTCACTATTTACCTAAGATAAAATCAAAATCGGTACTAACAGAACTGATTCGAAAATGGATAATAATATTTCTACAAGGAACAGACAGTCATTTTGATTGTTCCACAACACTTTTCTGCCACCTTCCATCATACAGGAACTATTCACTAATAAACTTCGAGAAAAAATTGAACGAATTATTTTATGAGTTCATGTATTAAGTATGATTATTTTGGTTTATAGATTGATAAACTCTGTAAAGTGTTTCCGTTATTCGTGAATAAAGACGTTTTTTATTATTATTATTATTATTATTATTATTATAGAAGTTATAATATATATCAGTGTATGTATATCTCTATGGTCAGTGTTGACAAAATGATATACTGAGGACTTGGGTAATAGGTGATGTAATGATATATTGTTGTAGTCGCTAGACGTCTGTCTATTTTCCCGTTGGCGTGTGCTTAGACATATGTGAAATGTGAAGTTTGATTTATGATTTGTTTTTAGCACTGACACTGACAGAGACGTCAAATTCTAAAATTTCATAGATTTTTATCTTATAAATTATCAATTCTCAGCTGATTCAAAATGTAATTAGAGCACAGGTAGACACACTGTGTTAGGACTATGGCTGATAGGAATGATCCACTTGTATCATTTGTCATACTTGTGCTATCTCCTATTAGATATGATTGGAATACAGAGTGGTATTTTAATAAATATGGATGCAATTGTGGTCAAATGAAGTGAAAAAGTTGTCGTTTGCAATGGAAGCCTCGAACGAGCTTCTTATGCAAGCTGTTTATGAAAAAGATGTGAAATTGATAAACTGTTGTCCATCCAGAGGTTAAACTTATCTCGATCATGCATTCCCAATTTTACCCCTTTTTTGTAGGCATCAACATTAACAAAATTTGCTCTAATGGCATGACCCTCCTAGGGGCTGCTGCACAAACTGGAAATATTTCAGTATTGAAAGCATTAATAGAGAATCATGGCCCTTCCTCAAATTTGGATTTTCAAAACGAAAATATCTCCAAACCACACTACTTACAACTTGAAAACACAACACCGAAAACATTCAAAAATATTGGATACTTTGTAGTTTGTAGAGATATAGAAGAAAACGAGTTTGGAGATGGGCCCACTCCTGATGGAATGGAAGCTCTTGAATGGGATATGGAAGTTAGTGAAACACATTTTTCAACAGGTATATTATCAATTTACAGTTAGGTTATCGAGAGTTGTCTTTTGCTTGTTAACAGAAAAACAACCTTCAGTTTAAATAGTTGCTGCAGATTAATACAAATTCACTCTGGTTTCATTAAATGTTCCACAGTAGACTGCTGTTCCACAAACTGTGGTCAAGTGTTGCAATTTTGATGATATTAGACTAAAACAGACCATTCTCAAATATTTTTACAGCATGTAATTTCAATAACATATAATTACAGTATTAGAAAAAAAGTTTTGATGATCTTTCTGGAAATTACTAAATGATTTGAACACATAAGTGTTGGATCATTGTGGAATCTAAAAAAACTTGATCAAATTGGTATTTTTTTCCTGCAAATTAAATGTCTCTCGATGTGATACTTTTAAAAAATGATCTATATTAATATCTTCAATCAAAATAGTAGTTTGCATTGTATATTTCGTCAACAGATGAAAGCAGTCTGGAAGGAGATGTGAACAATATGTACAAATGGTATGCCAATATTCTGAACAGGACCTCTATCATGCTTGAATCACCAGATCGAGACGTTACTCGACTAGATCGACATGGCCAAAGTGTTCTACACTATGCTGTTAATTCGGGAAATATTGACATGGTCGAATATCTTATGTCCATCTTCGGCAAAGAGTTGAGTATTTACCAAAATGATGCTTGTTGCTTCAGCCCATTACACATGGCAGCCGCAAATGAAGATTGTGAGATGGTCAGGTGGTTGCTAAAGAAGGGAGCCACTGTCAATGCTGTTGGAGGGAGGCATAGACAAAGTGCTCTACATGTTGCTGCAAGAGGGGCTTATCTTGATGTCATGAGAATTTTGATTGAAGCAGGTATTTTGTTCACTCTATTGGAAGATTTTCATGTAACAGTTTACAAAACAAAGATACGTGTTTAACTATACAATAACTTCTTCTTTTAGACACGCGTGAAGAAGTGATTGTATAGTGAAACATGTACAAACGTATTTTTTATTCATTTATACACTCATATGTATAATACTAGTAATAAAGGAAGACTTCGATAACCCTATGCAAGGTTGTCAGTTTGTGAAAATTCACCAAAGCATATTGGTAATTTCCTGATACCTCATTGTTGTGAAACTGACTATTGAATGTATAATTTTTCTGGTTTATTTTACTGCTATACCTATACACTATTTTAACAATTCATCTGTAAATTACCTTTTCTTTTTTGACAAGTCTGATAAGTTTCATACAGGTGTGTACAGCTTGTCAAATGTAGGAAGAGCTTTCTAAATTTCGATATGGTCCCGTCCACTATTAGCGCATTCGTTAGAAGATGGTGAAAGTCATAGGGAGAGAGAGAGAGAAACATTTTTCGAATCTCTTTCCATATTTGACACGCTGTATGTATACTGCAACCGAGCCAAACCATTACAGCAGAGTCCTATTGTGAGGAATCGACGAAATGTACCCAAAATTGCATCAGCACCAGCTTGTCCGAAAGTCAAACGAAATGACCGTAGTAGTTCTGCCTCACCCACAATCTTCCCCAGACCTCTCGCCACCCGACTACCACCTTTTCAAGCACTTCGATAACTTTCCCGCTAGTAGAACCTTCGCCAATCAGGACCAGGATAAAACGGCCCTCGTCGACTTCATCGAATTCAAAGCATATACCCTGTATAGTCAATACCTCAATTCATTTTTGTTGATTTCATTACCGGTTTGAGTTCCGAAATATCATTTTCATTCTTGGAACTAGAAACGATGTTGTTTTAATCTCAAGCGTGGAATAAGTCCAAAACAAGCACTTTTCCTAATCCCCAGAAATATAGTACTCTTCATGTTTCAGCAACCAACTTGGCGTCTTCAGGAGATGAAGAACACTAATTCCTAACAAATCGTTGGATGTTTCTACGTTTATTAGCCGTGGTCTGCAGGTTTTTATACCTGACGTTTCGTCTGCTACTGCGGTAGACATTATCAATGGTGATACGACAACGATTGAAGTGCTCTATTTTACTGTGATGCGCAATCACAGCAAGGTAGAGCACTTTGTTTATGTCTGCCGCAGCAGTAGACGAAACATCAGATATAAAAACCTGCAGACAACGGATGGTAATTCCGGAGAAACATCGGACAATTCGTTTGACACAGGCCATGAAAGCTTACATACCATGACTAATTCCTAACTCTGAAACTCTTATATAGTATAACAGAGGACATTTTCTTTTTTCCGATACAAATCAATGAATTCAGGTAGTAATTCGCTGCAAATTTTAAGAGTAATTCATGAAAAGGTATACATTGAGCTGATTGGAACGGGACTTTTGTCACTTTTCGTAGTTCTAATGCCACACTTTGCTAATCTAGTGTCATGTATTGATCGCAATAGGAGACAGTAGCATTTGTGGTGTATAAATACAATTTGTTGTGTATAAATACAATTTGTTCATCGATCAGAGTATGAAATTTTCCAAAAAGTCAAAAGATATTTTGAAACAATTTCTGAATCCGAAGATTTATTACAGAATTTTCAGCCCTTAATATATCTCATGAATAGAATAGAATAGAATTTAATCATCTGTAAAAGCAGAATATAATATGTTACAAAATAATTTGGTACACAAATGTTACCAATTTATTAGACTAGTCAACTAAAATCAGAATATATACCTATTTATAACAAATATCTAAATGAACAATTCGTTCAGGCCAGTCTCATCTCACCTACACAGTAGGTTTAAGGACTGACAACTATCCGAAAACAACTACTTCCCTGGCTAATACCACGAAGGGCGTTGGATTATATCCGACATGTGTCAGTGCAGGATTCTTCACAGAAATAATTCGAAGCGGTAAATCGAAACCGGTCTGCAAGTGTGTTCCAATAATTAAAAATCGATTCCGGAAGTTGTATCGCCAACTACATATGCAGGAATTACTTCTGTGAAGAATCCTGCACTGACACCTGTCGGATATAATCCAACGCCCTTCGTGGTATAAGCCAGGGGAGTAGTTGTTTTCTGAT
>WOGR01002052.1:0-18310 GCA_015342045.1 Leptinotarsa lineolata | reverse complement strand
ACACAAATTCGTTCAGTTACATGAGGCATGAGACAATTCACATGAGTATCAATTATCGAAAATATATCAGCTTATGAGTCTATTACTAAAAATTGCAATTTAAAAAACTTACACATTTCGTCGAGACAATCGAGCACTTTCAAGATTTCACAATAACTTTCTGCTTTCCGCACTTTTTAGGAATCCCTAATTGAATCTCCATTCAATTGGTTCATCTTAGTTCTCCAATCTACCCTTTCTCTGTTTATAGCTACATTTTTCCTTTAGGACTCTAAAATGATCTCTTGCGGTTTTTTTATATTGGCCCTCTTTATTTTGGACACAGATAATGACTCCCTCCTTTTTGCTTTTGCAGGGGCTTTGTTTCTGGGCAGAAGGTTGATTAAACTGAAAGATATCGATGAACATTCTTTGGGACGAGAACATTCCGGAAACACGATCGTCGGCTATGTTTTCATTATTTTTGGTTACATTGCATTTAGTTTACCCACCCCATCGTACTTGTCACTGAGAGTACCTTTCAACTATACCGGAATGATCGTTATAAACAACATTGTTGCTCTAGCTGTGGGTAAGTCTTTTCCTTTTTTTCTATGCTAAGCTCGAATATGGAATTTTGATATAGTGTCCGATTTAAAATTGGCACACAAAAGAAATTGAAAGTGTCCAAAAAAAAGTTTTTAAATGTTTATACTTCAATGTTTTATAACACTTTTTGATGCATATATCCGATCTCGTCTAGAATATGGCACCCTAATTCGGTCACCTGAATAAAATGTGCATATACATCAACTCGAATCTTGTAAAAGAATTTTTATGAAATACATGGCTTACAAACTGGATGGAGCTTACCCATCCCAAGGAATTGATAATAGAGTGTTGCTAAATAGATTGACCCTCTTATCCATAGAAAACAGAACATATATTATGCTTGTATCTTCATATTATCTGGTCGACTGCCCAGATTTGTTATCTAAACTAGATTTTCACGTACCGAGACGAAGTAGTAGAAACTAAATCTTCTATTCGCCTATACCAAAAATCAATGTGTTAATGAAATTCCCAGTTTATAACATCTGTAATATTTATAATAGTTTATACTCAGAATGTGATATTTTTGTTGTTCCATTTGGACGCTTCAAGTATATAATTCGTAACAAGTTACTTTATATGCAAGTCTAATTACAACCCATGAAGGTGAAATACTGTGTTTCAACTTTCTGCATACTGTCGATTCAATTAAAATTATACAGTATATGTTTTTATGATTATTATGTTTGTATAATATACTATTCTATTAGTCTACTGATTTTATATGCTATCGTTGTATTTTATTTTACTTATACTTATTCACAGCTGTGACTTCCATTATATTTGTCTTGTAACTGGGATTTTAGACAATAAACTGTTAGACAATAAACCCTTTTTTTAATTTGACATTTTTTTGAAAATCCTCAAAAAATTAAGTTTTTCTTGAATACATCGAAAAATACCAAAGAAAAGTTGCTCAGTTTTCAATTTCAAACCTTTTTTCCCAATTTGAACTACTTCGACTTCTTCCCAATTTTTTTATCATTTGAATCTTTCGCTCTACCGATTCGAACGATACCCAGATTGGCCTGTTATCAAAAAAAAAATGCACCTCCAGAAATTCGTCGTTGTCGTTGCAAAGTTTATGTGGTTATTTTGTGGGCAAGATGCAAGATATATGACATCAGTCTTAAATTTATCAAAATTATGGAAAATAAAAATGAAAAAAATGAAAAAAAGTCGATGTGACAATAGAATGTTAAAATTTGGAAAGTATGTATGAAATTCGAAACTAAGCTACATTTTTCTTGGTCATTTTTCGAAATTTCTGAAAAAAACCTTTACTTTTTGAGGATTTTCGAAAAAAATGTCAAATTTGACAGGTTTAGAGTATAGTGAAAATGAAGGAAGGGGCCTGTTTTTTACTCATTCCCCGAGCACAAATTCACTGCGTAATCAAAATTTGAATGAAACGATGAATAAATAAAACTTCCATATGCTGCGGACTTTGTAACACTGTACCTATATGTACGATGTGAGCCATTAACATAACTTCTCCTTGATGCTATACTCTTCAAAGCACTCATAATTCATATAAATCAAGTGCATTTTTATAAATCATATTTATTTTTGTTCTATTTCGATCCATTTTGAATTCTTGAATATTATCTTTTGTATCCAATTTTTCACAAATGCCTTATAAATTTGTAAGAACCTGTCTCCCGAAGACGCCAACTTGGCTATAGGTTAAAAGAGAGTCGAAAAGACTGTTGCAGTTCTGGTGTTTGGGAGCGGTGCTGTTTTGGATGTTTCTATAATTATAAATATATAACCACTGACATTTTTGCATATTATTGAAATATAAAATTGTTTTATTCAATTACAGGAATCTTGATAATCAGCGTGCTACACCTCCTTATCTTCAGAAAAATCTTCAGCTACTGGATAATACTCAGATGCATCCAGGGTGGTATTGCTGGAATAATCTCGATAGCGGCAGGAGTGGATATATTTAGCCCCTTCGAATGTGTCGCAATAGCTGCGGTATCTTCGTTTTTCTTTTTCTTCTTCTCAATACTAATACATAATACTGCTCTGGAAGATTACTGCAACCTCACGGCTTCCCATTTAGTCTGTTCATTTTTGGGAATCTTGGCATGTCCTCTCTTAGCCCATAAGGAAAATTTTGGCGTTTCTGCAAGAAAGTTCCACATTTTGTGGCAGTTCATTTGTGTAATAATTGTGATATCTATCACAGTTACATTTGCATGGCTCCTGTTTCTTTTCTTTTCACTCACTAAAATTTTGAGGAACAAAAGAGAGGCGATGAACCATCAAAGAGCAGTTGTGGTACAAAAATATTTGCCGAAGAGGGGATTCATGGAAAGGCTTTTCATGATCGACAGTCAAACCCAACATATCGCGCCCGGAGATAAAAATAGACAAAGTTATTTGGAACATGATGGCGTGAAGAAAGAACCTCAACCAAAAATAGAACAAGAGAGAAAAGGAAACAGGAATTTTGAAAGAACGACGTTTCGGAACGTTGTTATTGATCCCATTAAGAATGCTCCTTTAGAACCAAAAATTGACAACTTTGGTAGTCAGAATGAGAACATCAGTATCAGACAGAATCAGTATAAAATACAACATTTATGTAAAATTCCCTTAGGCTTAGGTGCCTTGAAAGAAAATTTAATTCAAGATATCTCCTCTGCTTCCAACTAAGTTGTCTTTTTTTATTTGTATCTCAATTCATGGAATATGTATTCATTCTTGCGCACTTCATTTAAAATGTTGAATTGAAATATTCTTTTGACTTCTAATATTGACGAGATACCTGGAAAAACTGAAATGATAATTAAACGTTGAAATGCTCTAAGTACTTTTTTTCAACGCAAAAGTAATGGAATTATTGTGTTTATATTGAATCACGCTGGAACACTAACGATTTTCCCTTGATGTTCTCTCTGTTTCAAACATTCCACAATCTGAAAAATATATAAATATAGATCAACAGAGAATCTGCTCTTAAGTGTAATGAAGAGCAAACCGAAAAGTTCGCTCCGAAAAGTTACTGCGTGATATAAACTTTTAAAATGTTTAATTAGTCAGTAATTTATATGCATTCAACTATGAATAAAATACATGAATGAAAAAATTTAATTTCTTTACTTTGCTTTTTGAAAACGGACGCTGATATATTATATAGTCGTATATTTATAAATTTTGATTATAAATAAAATATATCCAAAAAACTATAATTATAATCGATTTTAAACAGTAATACAAATTATGAAACAACAAAAAAATCAATAGGCGCTCCGAGGCGACTTGGTTGATTCCAGTGGCGCATTTGCTTTTTCAGCTGCAGGAAAACCTGGAAAAACCTGCAGCACCACATCATCTGAAGATCTAGATCTGCCAATGTCCTCTCTTTCATAAAACAAAATGTAGGGTGTCTCCAGAGGCTCCAGTAAATTCAAGATATCACCAGAAACTTTTGTGACACGACTATCGTCAAACTTAAACCAGTCCGTTTCATCCTTGACCAAAGCGTAATAATGACCAGACTTAACGCCAGAACCGGAACAATGACTGCATGCATCATTCATCGTTAAAACGTCGTTCTTAAAATTCTTCTTCATGAACAACACTTGTAAAATGCTATTCATGTAGCAAGTCTTTCCTAAATTATCTGAACTAATTTTCGTAGCAAGATTTTCAGGACAACTGTCTACTGATTCGCAAGGTCTTCCTTGCAGGTTCAGCAGAATCTGCATGGAAACCGTAAATCAAATCATCTAAATGAACAATTCGTTCAGGCCAGTCTCAACTCATGTACGTTAGATATTAAAATGAATGATTGAAAAACAAATTTTTATTACTCAGCTTTTTGAGAAAGGAAGACATTTTTACTCGGTTGGTTACCCAACTAAAGGAACTATCAAAATTCAAATTTAGATGCTAGGTTATAGGTTATGAGTAATAAAATATAAATAAAGATGACAATCAACCTGTTTGATCTTCCTACCACATTCTGAAAAGAGCACAATACAAAATAAAACGTCCATATTATTTTCCATAATCCATCAGATATGCTAATTAATGATAGCTGCCACCATAACAAGGTTATTACATCTGGTCTGCACAAAAGAACACGTATACCAACAAAAAAACGCACTAATATTGCAATCTGCTCAGTTACGTCCAAATCAACCTCCATTTTCTTATTTCATGAACGTCAAAAAAAATCATTCAGATACGTAATGAATTTTATATAGAAAAATTAAATTGAAAATGCTCTTGGTCAGGAGCGAAACGTCTTTTAATCGAATTCTCGCTTGAGTTATTTTATTTAAGAATCCATTACATGTTCTCCATGTTCTCCAGAAAGAAATATATCACAGGATTTAAGAACTTCAAAATACTTATTTGCCTTATGTAGAAATACGAGTTTCTGTTTCAATTGGGTTCGGGGGTCAAAAGTTATAAGAAACACTATTTATTGATCATTCTGCTTTCGGTAAGTTTCATTTCCTCTTTCCAGATTCTCAAAATTTGAAAAATGGAAGCAAACAATGAATTAAAGAACATATGAATATGAACGTTCAATGCGGTGGTTACTTGGCGATTAGCATCAAAATGCTAATGTTAGGATATGCACGAACGAGTTTTGAACTCACACACCATGATCTTATGATCTATAATTCATTTTCATTACTTCTTTCATTGAACTGTTTTCGTAAACTTTCAGGTAGAGGGTTATTTCTAAGGTTAGGATTCTAGTAGGCTAGGGTTGGCAACACTGTTATAATCAGTATGTGTGTTTACTGTTTACTTCATAATTGAAAATTGAAGTATCAAAGTTATTTTTCACCTGTCAGTGGGAACTGGAAATTAATATTAACTTTCTTTCAAGAGTTTATGGCGGTTCTTAACTAGTTGGAATAGTTCTATTTTTTAAAATTGTATGATTACAATTTTCTAAGGAAACTTTTGGATAGGTAAGATATTGATAATGATCATACTCTTGGAGTTTATCAGTTTTAATTTTTCAGAATTCAGATGGATTATAGTGAAGACATCAATTCTGTTGATCTGACCGAAGATGAAGATAGTCGAGGCACCATAGTAAGTTCGGAGATTGATAACATGGAACAATCTTTATCAGGGTGCTCTGAATTGTTTCCTGGTAATAGTTTCTACCACAGGGTGTCTGCATATTCACCCCCACCTCTAACACCTATTCCAAGACTTACCCCTGTGGGAAAACTACCAACTGATCACTTACCAACTGTTCCTAAGTTGACAAAAATTAGGAGGCAAAGTAGTATATCCCAAAAATCGCCTCCAAAGAAAGGAGTAACTTTAATTTCATCCACTCTTGTTAAGCCTGCTACCAATGGTTCTAGTATCGTTATTGATTCAGATGATGAGGACATATCAGTTGTTCAGAATGAAACTGAGAATACTACAGCTGCAATGCCAGGTGAAAGTAAATCAGCAGCATCTCCCAAACAGCCTGGAAAGCTGGTTGTCATTAAAAAAAATAATAAACTGTATAAAATAGTCATACCCCATAATGTGATGCCAACTTCAAGCCAGTTAGGAGGTCCTGTATTGATAAACATACCGGAAGTTGGCCCTTTAGTTATCAGAATTGATCCTAAATCAAAAAATCTTGTTACACCTAACCCTACCCAGCTAGAACCATTCTCTTTGAATTTTGATGATATTATAAATAGGGTCTCTTCAGATTCTGTTAATCGTCAAAAAAATTCCAGTGGACACCAACACATCCATAGTCGTGTGAAGCCTAAAAGTTCCTGTATATCACCCACAAACAAATGGACACTTCTCTCGGATCCTAAGTTCTGTTGGTCATACACAAGACTTAAACAAAGGGATCAGGATTTTTTTTTGAGTACAGATAAGTTAGGATTTTCTACAACGGAGCTTCGCAAATCAAGAAGATGCCGAAGGATTTTAGAATCATTTGTTGCCAAAAAAGAAGCAGAAGTGAAAAGAATGATAGACTCTTTTGAAAAATTGAAAGGGAGAGTAGATGACAATCATCTTTTTAAACCTGTTAAGATCAGTGAAATAGTTGGCCACTCGTCAGATCATAAAAATTTTGGAGGAATGGGATCTGTCGGACCACACAACAATGAAAATGTTAGTTTACCTCCAAATACTGTTATCAAACATTTGACTGAATATGATGATTTGTTGATGACTCGTAAAATTGTAATATTGAACAAAGGACATACAGAAACCTCTGAGCCTAATGCAGATCAGTTGAAAAAGATTGCCAGAATGGAGAGAAACTTCAGATATAGGCAGAAGAAAAAAAAACTTCAGTTGGCAGATTTGTTGAATTGTGCTTCCTCAAAAAATTATAAAAACATTATAAAGCCTTGTTATGTTAAAATGATAAGAGAGGAATATATTGACAAAATGAATAACCCACAAAATACAGACAATAGTAATAAATCAATGCAAAAAGGGAAAAAACCATCACCTAGGAAGCCCAATTCAAATTATATTCAACATGTTATCGATATATTCATGTCAAAACTAGTTGATACAGAAGACAAGTTTAAGCGTGAAATGGCCTTTATAAAGCCAGTCTTAGTACTCAATGAATTCAATTTCAATATCGTAAAGTATATGGTGGAATTCAGCAAAAGCAACATCGTTGTTGCTGTTAATGAACTTAGAACATTTCCGCAAGTTTTACTAGAGAATCGGGATTTTGCTAAGGCTGTTGAATGTGGCTATGTGAAATTGGTTGATTCAGAAATCTTATGTAGATATTTAGTTGGAAACTTGGGCCCACAAAGCCCCATTAAAATGGACATGTAAAGATGTATATAAAGTTATGTAAGATGTGGGAGCCAAAGAGTTATTGAAACTAGATGGACAGGTTACTGATTTTTGTATTGATTCATATTGAATTGGACTTGAAAACGCCATTATAAGGTGAATTCAATTTATCTGTAATTATTATAGTCGAATCATTGTTTTTGATGCTGGTAAATTTGCATTTTTTTTGCCCGGTCATACTTTTTGCAAGACAATTTATATGTGGTAAAATAAATACGGAACATAGATATCATTTTTTCTGACTGACATTGGCCTCTTGAATCTCTTTATGTATTTTACATTGAAGATCAGTCAGTCAATAAGTATTTCTTGCATCAGATGATATCTATGTACAATTTGGCATGAATCAATCCTGATTATATGGTTATAGTATTTGCGTTCTATATTTCATGAACCAACTGAGAACAACCTGTCATTTGGCGATTATTTCATAAACCTCAGAACTGATTTAACTATAACAAATTATATTCAACTAAAACTTGTGATGGAGCTCATTGTTTTTTTTCAAGCTTTTTTTGTACATTAGTTATTGTGATTGAGTTTCAAATATACGCATCATTTTACCGCCAAAATAGGTCGAAAGAATGTTATTTCTATTTCTGTAGAATATTTTAATACCAGTTATGTTCAGGATAACTAACCTGTTATTTATTTTTGAAATGTTACAATTTCTCAAATAACTTTTATGATTTTTAGTTATTAGTTTAGTTCTACTGATAGAAATAAGAACTACCCTTTACTTTGTGAATGAATTTAATTACTGAATTGCTCTCTTAAGCTGTGTGGACTTCATTAATCTTATTTAAATCTTCAAACTTCAATTGTTTATACCTAATTCAAATTTAATAAAATCATGCAGGCACAACTAATTTTCACATGTGAGGTAAATTTGGCTTAACATAGCAATGAAGTAATATTTGTTGGCTGTCAAAATATACTGAAGAAAAATATATTTTTTTTATTTTTCCTGATTTTAAGTTTCATTTATCATTTACAAAAATCAGGAACAAAACTGAGTTAAATAACTTATTACAGCAATCAAACGAGTCAAAAGGAATATCACGCCTAAACGACTGAACGGATTTAGATGAAACTTAACATAAATAAAGCTTATACATGTGAATAACATATAGGCTACAATTTATAAAGGTTCTGTGTAATTTTGGTCATAATATAACGTTAAATATTAAGTCGGAAAAATTCTTGCTACCTGAGAGCCATCTTGGCGTGCGCTGCCTAAACCGTTGGGAGTTACATGAAGATAATGTACCGTAAGATTGTTCATCTTAAATAGTTCTAAATAAAAGTCCGCAACAGCGTGTATCTACCTCTTATGTGGTAGCCACTATATGCGAAATACTGAGCCATAAATACAATTGAATTGTATACTTTTTACAATGCACATTTTAGATTATCGTCAAATTCTTATAAAAATTAATAATTTTTCTTTTTAAGTATTTAATATAGACAGACTTTGTTTTTTATACTAACGTCTCGAATCGTCTAAAAGTTATCACGATAAGATTAGCTTACACACAACAGTAAGCTATCACGCGTCGCGTCTACTATAGGACGATGCGCGGTCTGAGCGATGGAGCGCAATCGCCGAGAACGCGACCCGAATGATGGCAGACGTCGTTGACGGTTGGGTTAGTTTTGCGAAATTTTTTATAGGTAGTGCAGTTGGCATATTTTTTTAGTTTCTGTATTTTTAAAGTATAAATATAAATTTCTAGCTGTTGCCCGCTCTTATATTAACGTACAGCCGAAACAACTGAACCTAGAATCTTGAAATTACAGGTAGGTTCTTCGTATAGCGTAAATAAGCATCAAAAAAGGAAATCAGGAATTTCCACCCTGAGGAGGAAAAATGGGGGTTCACAGATTGTATTGAATTTCATCAGTTTTAAAGTTAGAAACCTGAAGTTTTGGGTTGATAAAAAAATATTGTAACTCTTTGTTTAAAATGATTTGCAACGAAACTTAATGTGACAAATCAAATTCTAGGCGGATGAAGCCGCGGGCAGCTAGTCCTTTATATATGACACTAGGGTGAATTCACAACTGAAATTTTCTTATTAGCTGATTTGTTTTCAAGAGAAGATGCCATTATGTGACAGAAAAAATTCAGACATCATGTTTTCATTTCTGTCGGGTAAGGCTGTATTCTCACATCTGAATCATCAGACTAAAACCAATGATTCACATCGGCGCGGATATTTGGAGTCGTTTCTGTGTTTGCGAAGACTAAGTTACAGCATTTTCTAAAATTTGGTGGACAATGGTTACAGCTTTATGATATACAAAGGTTGCAGCTTGATCAAAAAACTTTGAGCAAAGATGGCGAACAAATTTTGGCGGGAATGACGTACTCTTGGTGCCAAAAAAAACAACTTTAGTTGAGATTTTTTGGATAATGTATCCACGGAAAAATGGTGATTCTTTATAGTTGCATGACGTAATACAAATTTAGTATGAGCATGAGTTTCGATACACGACGATTTTATCAAAGTCAATGGACGAGAGAGAAATTTTTAACTTTAGGCGCAACCATACTTCTCCGAACCATTGTCTATAGAATTAACAATGTTCGAACTTTGCAAAACTCTTGTGAATAAAATGATTGTTTCAAATGCCACAAAGAAGTTGAAATATTTGAATTGATAAATCATGAAATCACAGAATGTCTAGTAACCATTCAAATATTACGTAACATAATAATACTAGAAAAAATACTACAAACTTCTACCTACTTCTTGATTGACAACAATAATAGAAACAATACCTAAAAGAAAAAGGATACTTCAGTTTTGACAAATGTGAGGTCCTCTTTGAAAAAATTCAACTCAGGGAAGTAACGATCCATGAATTCAACAGATATGAAAACTTCTTCAGCAGCTGTAAAAATTTGATATTTTTGATTTTGTATTAAAATGAAATGAATGCTTTATGGGTTTATTGAAATAAAAATATTTTAAAACTGAAATATAATGTGATACTATTATAACAAATAAGTTGGCAACATTGCCAGTTGCCAAGACTACTAAATCACAGAAAAGAACATTCAGAATCGTTGTTTTTAAGCTCGGGAAAATTGAAGTGTTTTTTTGCGCAGATAAAGCGTCATCTGCTGAGAACGAATTTCTTAATGGTTGAAGTAGAAAAGGATAATTTACTGTTCTGTCACAGATAAAGTACTGCTTGAGGCACCGACATCAGCAACGCTGTATTTTGTCCACACAAAATTGCTGAGAATAACGAATTTTTTTTCTCTAGATCTAAGGTGCCACCCTTGAGTGCCCTTCTGATTGTTTACTCATTTGTGACTGAACACAGTTTGCCACAAAATACATGGTGTGATCACTTGGACCCCTTCCAATGTGAAATATTTTGTTAAAAACTTTCGACCCACAATAATAAAATCTTCGTAATAATCTATATACAAAGATAAAATGATCCTATAAGTTGTTTCAGCCTCCCCTGAACAGAGGTGCAGTGTGTCACTCAGCTTGACATCACATTGGTACTTCATTTTCAATGTTATTCACATCTAAGAATAAATTGATATCAAGTGAAAGAATTTTTCCATTGGTTCATAAATTAAATACGAGCGACAGATTTCGATTCTTTCCTCTATCAACATGTGTACAAAGTTGTGCCAATCTTATTTCTCGCGTTGAGAATTTTCAACAAAATGAAAGAGAATGTTTTGGGTATCTATCAAAGTTTCTACGCATTTGTTTGCCAAAATAATTCTGACAGCCGTCATGATAAAATTGCCATCTATTACTAGGTAGTGAAAGCTTACAAACCGCTTACTTTGTGTCCCTATCTCAGGTTTCGAATTTATTAATTAGCTTAGACTTTGTATATAGAGTCTATATACAAAGGTTTAGACAATACGAGAAAAAACTTCAACAAAATTGTTTCTATAAACATCTCAGATTATCAAAATTTTAAGGAAAAACTAAAAAGGACTTAGAAGATATAATTTTATTTTTATAATTAACCATGTGTCTTAATCTTCTCCAGTTCTCTGATTTTGAATTTCAACCCTAATTTGTGCTGCACCTCTTCCCAATGTTTTGAAGAAATTTCACTAGCTTCTTCTTGACCATTCTTCAAAACTTCCAGTAGATGCCTCTCATCAGATAAATACTGTGATATTCTTTCTTGAATTGGCCTTAAATATTCCACCACTGCATCTGCCACCATTAATTTATATCTGAAATATTAACAATTCATTCAACAGTCAACATCATAAGATATAAGTTATCAAATTTCTGCTCTCTCTCTCTCTTTAGATTGTACGGTACTAGCAAGAGAGAGAGACAGCTATTAGAAATTCTCTACCTATATTTGACAAGCTGTACATTGATAAATAAAGCCAATTTTGAACAAAAAAAAACGCATTTTCTGTCTTAGGTCCGGGACTTTTCAGTCCATTTATATCTCCAGGACCAATAGCAATTTTTGTAATTTCAAAATGCCATTCAAAAGAGCTCTCAACTGGGCAATACATTTCATTGAATTTCTTTCTTATCAATAAATGTGAAGTTTTTAATAATACCACCTAATGCTACTTGTGTATCATAAATAACAAGTTTTTCATGTAATTAAATGGATTTTTTCTGAATAGACCGAAATGTTTCAAATTCATTAACTTACTGTCCTGTATTGATATTCTGAACATCTCTGCATATTTTATCGACTGGTTCATTGGTGACAAATGAATGGATACTTAAGAGATTGGCTACGCCAGGTCTTTCCTCTGGATTGAATGTTACCTGTTGAAAAAATTATGGCTTGAAAACTTCGAAAAGTAGTCCTACTCTGTTATATTCATCACTATTATAAGGATATGATCACTAAGAAAAAAATCAATTTTGACAAAGGGTATTAAATATTCTGAAATTAATGTGAAATGACTAATGGAAAATCTCAAAATGATCGAGAAAGAAATTGATTTAAGAACATAGACACAGGTTAGAATTTACCTCCTACTTAATATGTGTAATAAATACTACCTATGTTGGTATCATATTTAAACTTATTTTTATCCAGAGAGCTCATGAAAATTATTTAGTATTGGTAGAATGGCCAAAAAATGAGGCACAAAATAAAAAATGGTGATATTCAAATGAACAAAATTATGAAAAAATATTACTATCAAACCAATATCAAAAACATAGCATAGTTTGAATATTTACCTACCTGAGAGGTAAAATCTGTGACAGCTTTTTTGATATTTCTTACAATATCCTCTGGTTTATCTGTAATACATATCCTACTCTTCGGATCTGGATCTGATTTGGACATCTTCTTAGCTGGGTCTCTGAGACTTCTAAGTCTGGCATATTCCGACCCTTCAAGAAAATTCAATAAATTTTAAAACGCTGCTTGAGAGAGGTTACCTGTTATAATGGCATGAGGAATTGGAAAAGTTTCGCCAAATCTACTGTTGAACATTCTGGCAAGTTCCTGTGAGAGTTGAATTTGCTGAACTTGATCTTCACCAACTGGTACATGGGTTGCCCTTAAAGATTGTTCGACAACTCCGGATATTATTTCCTTTTCCAATTTATAACAAATATTTTCGATTTTTATAAAATGGTTTTTTAATTAACAATGGCCCTCAAATCATTAATACATTATTTGTAAAAGGTAAAATAGCTGGTACTGTACAAGTAAAGGGCAACTATCAAAACATTATTGTATGATTGCATATACTTATATGCCCTCATATAAAATTTTTCTCAATGTGTATTTATTATCATCTGAAGTATTTTGAGAAGTTATATACAAAAAACAATAAATTGCAAGTTGAGGCTGAGAAAGTTTACTTTTCTAGCATGTCCATTTTCTAAATTCTCTATCATCTCAGGGGAAATTATTTATATTTTATCCAAAACACTCAAAATAAATACCACAACAATGTCTTGAAACTTATTCCAATATTATTATGGCTATTTTAGTGTTACTGTCTTGAAAATCAAAAAATACTTGTAAATTTTGTGTTCACAAATTGTTTAAAAATGTACAATTTGTAATTTTTTATGTGTGTCATTTTTGTAGCATATTAATGACTTGAACAAGTATGCCTGCAGCCATATATTTCAAAGATAATATGAAAGCAAACTCATTTTGTTTTATTGATAATATAAATTAATATTGATCCAAAGCATTGTTTATCAAGATTATTTCAACTATTCAATCACCCATTTATGAACTTACTTGTAAGTCAGAATGTCTGCTGCCTGTAGAACGGGGTATATAAACAGACCCAAGGGAACATCTTTAAGATCTTTGGACTTTTCTTTATATTGTGGAAGATGGGATAGTCTGCAAATTAATGTCCTCAAAACTGTCACTACATATCATTTTGTAAATTAACCACTTACCTAGGCATTGTACAGATACAACCCAAACACCAACTAATTTGTGTATGCTCAGGAACAGTTGATTGTTGAAACAAAACTGTTTTTGTTGGATCGATACCACATCCTAAAAGAGTTGCCGTCATTTCCAAGATGTTCTTTCTCAGTCTATTAGGGTCCTGCAAAACTATAGTTTGTAGAAAGTAGTGTCAATTCATTACTTTAACTGAGTCTAAGGCCCAGTTGTATAATAATTGTTCAAGTCCAAGCTCAGCTGAACCTTATAACTCATTGTATTCTGTAGTACAACTGAATGGTAAACAGAGTTTAACAAAGTGACGTTTGAATCAAACATCAGTAAGGCAAAACTAATGAATAATTTTAGATTACTGATAATACAAATACCATAAATATTCATGTATCATTTCATGTTATTATTCACAAAGTGAACCACATATTTGCAACAATTTCAAGTGGAGCCATCGTAATTAAATGATGCCTTGGACTTTTCCTGTTTTGGGTGAAATGCCAAATGAGAAATCTTTCTCACTAGTTGCTCTTTTTTTTTGGGGGGAATCTGCCGAAGGTATTGCGAGTGTTATGTTTGTATATCAGCAGCTACCTATTCTGTAATTTTACAAATGTCTATCATTTCTATGACTTTGACAAAGTTAACATCATAGGTTAGTTTTATTTGATCAACATTTTAGAATCAATCAAGGAGTGGATAAATAGTTTCAATTTTAAAACTTAAACTGTGACAGTACAACAACGAAGCCCAAATGCCTGAGGTTACAATTTTGTTTCAAAAAAATATTAACTGGCTATTTGACAATGTTTGTAGATTGAAATATAAAAAAAGGAAACTAGAGGTGTATAAATTTAAATCTTTTGAAGAAAAGTAGTTACCTACATGAGGCAGGGTCATAGAATGAAGATCTGCTATACTAAGCATAATGTTTTCCCCTTCATTCTGCAATTTTACCCATTGAGCTACTGCACCTAGGTAATTTCCCAAATGTATTGCTCCAGTTGGTTGAATTCCGGAGAATATTCGCCTAGGGTATTTAGAAATACTTTCAGTAGCCTACGAAATTTGATTTTTAGATGATAATGGGGCGAGTTTGATGAAATTACATGGGTTGAATAATACTTCCTACTGCAGAATCTGTGAAGAGTTCGGTTCCAACCGAGTTTCATAATGAATATTTTTTCCAAACTGGGTTTGAGAACTATTTTCAGCTGAAATAATCTACTTATTGCAGTTATCTTCAGGAGAGCAGAAAATGTTTCAAATCTAGATTAATAATATTCAAATTTATTCAGAGCTCCTTACAACCTGAACATAACCTCTCTAACAACACGAGCAGTGTTGCCACAGAATTTCTGTGGTGTTGCCGCACGCATTCATATCATTAGGTATGTTCGATAAATTGATGGATGTAGCCGTTACCACGTGGTAAGAGATCATCATAAAAAATGAGAAATGAAAATTTTCTAAATTAAAAGTAAATTAGTAAAAGTTTGAAGATGTCCTTATAGGACGAAACTGCAGTAACTTCAGTTACAAATAAAAGTGTTAAAAACATAGAAAGAGGTATGTTCGGTTTTAAAAATCTGGTGTCGAGCTACATGATATAGATACCACGTGACCACAGAGCCAACGGAGCGAAATTTATTTAACGAACGCTCGTTTGATATTTTTTGTCACCACACATTCTCTAACATAAGATCGAAGATGTTTTTTCTATAACAGAACTGTGATTTATGATTTTCTATTTGAAATGCAAACATTTTTTACAACAATTTTGTGAATTACTATCGTTAAAGAAACCACTATTATCTCAATAAGGTGTTATTAACTCATTTTTGAAGATGGAAAATATATTGAAATTGTTCAAAACTCGCATACATTTCTTGAGATCCATTACACATTTATACATGTTCTGCTGATAATTTTAGCACAAGGTCCAAAAATAATAAACATCGTTTCAAAGATAGTTTTAAAGATATTTGAAACTTCTGAAGTGACGAAAATGTCTATATTATTAGGAATGGTAATACCATTCTGAGGGGGCATTTTCACAAATAAATGTTCATAAGTTCGAAACTTGAGTAGTTAGGTATACACATGAATACATGGAAAGAAATCAGATTTTAACAGCTTTCTGTATATGTTATAATACACAGGGTGTTCCGTTTGGAATAATCAAACGTCAGTCACTTTTTCAAGCAAAAGAAAAAAATGTATTTTTTTAACACCCTCTATTGAAGTTACCGAAGATTACGTCGCCATGTGGAAAGCCTCCAAGTATGACCTAACTCCAAACCAAATTTTGGTACCATAGTATTCCTTAACTCAGAAATATCAGGATTTCAGAAGAAAAAAATTTAAATTAATTCATATTCGAAAACGGTAATAGATACCTAGGTAGGAAAATATCGAGAAAAGTTGTTTCATAATTGTTGTAGATTCCAAAAATAATATTATATACAGGGTGTTCCATTTGAAAAATCAAAAATACTACTACTTTCTAAGTTAAGTGGGAACACCGTATTGTCCAAAATATTTCAATTAGATAGAAAATGTCCAAATATGCTCTCCATTGAATTTTAAAAGTGATTCGTTATCTGGTTAACCAGAAGCGTCTAAACTGCCACTCATCGTGAACCAGCCTGTATATTATATGCTTGTGGTAAACCTATTACCAAGCTTTAAAAACACACATATTGTGTAATATACCTAATGAATTGATGTGTTTGATTTGATTTAAAGTTCATTATATTTTTTTAAGAGCATGTAAGCAAAAAGCTCGTTTTCAAAAATGTTTTTCATCAATGATTTATTTCAAACGATTGTAATGAATCACTACAATTTATTTGGGAATATCAGAGTTGAATAAAGTGCAGGAAGTTGAAAAAGGATCGGGGGACAATTTCATGAAACGAGTGTATTACCTAACTGAATATTTTTTAATAGGAAAAACCACGATACATTCATTTCTGAACTTGAATTCTATGGACACCATAGACCTCAGAAGTTATAAACGTTGATCTACGTATACACATCTTTCTGAAGTCTTTGAAAAATTTATGAAAAATGGGCTAAGTTCTTTCGCGAATAAATATAATCGCATTTCAGCTAGACAATTTGGATTCAAAGTAAAACATCTACAGAAGATGAGATACTTGAGTTAACGGAACCGATACACAAATTTTTAGAACGAGATAAACCCTCTCTTTATCTCTTCATAGATTTAAATAAGGCATTTGATACTGTTGATCATCCTCTGCTCTTACAAACACTGGAAAATAAAGCAGAAAGCAAGCTGTAAGAGTGAACGATACCACTACTGATCAAAATCAAGTTAATTGTGGTATTTCTCAAGGCACAGTATTGGGTCCTTTATTGTTCAACATTTATATTATTGATTTATTCAAATTACACAGTGAGGGTGAGATCATTGAATATGCCGATGACACGGTAATAGTTTTTGAGACATAAACCTGGAGTTTACTTAAAAAAAAAGGTTGAAAAAGACTTTGAACTATATCGAATAGCCTTATATCGAATAGCTGTTCATATAGGAGTAATGAAATTATCAACACTCAAGGTGATATAACTGAAATTCACTCTGTGAATGAAATTAAATATTCAGGTATATATATTTATATATGAAATATACTATTAAAGAACTCCAATCAATACTGTACAGATTTCGACTACTCAAAACATGTTTACCAACGAAGGAAGAAGGAAAACTTTATTTCGCCTTAGTGGAAAGTCACCTGAGATACGGTTTTACAGCGTGAGGCTCAGTTTTGCGGGTAGGTAAATTTAAATTCATTATAAATTATTCAGAGGAGATTTTTAAAACTAATCTAGTCGATCTGTAGGAGATCGACTATATAACGAATGTTCTGTTATGGATATCCGATAGCTATAGGTACTATTTTTGTACAAATGTAAAATATCACTTCAGTGAAAAGAAAGCATTAGTCCGATATCACAAGTATAGCACTCGACACCGCGAAAAACTCACCCAGTTATAGTGAAAAAATCAATATCACAAAGAGCATACTCTTTAACTGCTGCAAAACTTTATGATACAATACCGGAAGAGATAAGAAATATATTTAATGAGTTATTATTCAAAAAAACAATAAAAAAAATTCATATTGGTAAATGACAGAAATTTCGTAATAAATCTTCTAGATTAAAGTTTTAAAAACAGGTCCCATACAAAAATTTACTCATCTTGGTTTTTATCTATTCATCTTCAATAATTCATCGTGTTATTTCTCCTGCAATATAAATTTACCTACTATTACTCTTGTGAATAAAGTTATTATTATTGTTATAAATAATGCCCTAAAGAAAGTAATGCAGTCCGCCACTGATACCCGTAAACCATCTGTGACGTGGCTAAGAGCGCGCTCAGCCCCAGTGAAGTTTCGCGAATTTTCGACGATGTTCGCCAGCATTCCATATATGACTAGGACACCGTTACCGT
>WOGR01002051.1:0-18311 GCA_015342045.1 Leptinotarsa lineolata | reverse complement strand
ATTCCATTCCATTCCATTCTATTTTATTCTATTCTATTCCATTCCATTGCATTCCATTCCATTCCATTCCATTGCATTCCATTCCATTCCATTGCATTCCATTCCATTCCATTGCATTCCATTCCATTCCATTCCATTCTATTCCATTGCATTGCATTGCATTCCATTGCATTCCATTGCATTCCATTGCATTCCATTCCATTTCATTTCATTTCATTTCATTCCATTCCATTCCATTTCATTTTATTCTAATTTACTCCACTGTACTCTACTCTCCTCTACTCTATTCTACTCTTCTCAACTCTACTCAACTGTACTCAAATCTATTCAACTGTACTCAACTCTACTCAGCTCTAATCAACTTTACTCCACTCTACCTCACTCCACTGTATTCTATTCTATTCTATTCTATTCTATTCTATTCTATTCTATTCTATTCATTTCGAATAGTTCACCGAAGTTACATAAGATGTCGATTGGTTCAGAGTTGGATATGTCTGCTCGATCATCCGATTCGAATACGGGAAAGTTTACAGTCAGTTTCCACATAATCTCTCCAATATCTCTATTCAAAGTTTATATCCCAAAAAACCCCAACCTGATTTTGGTTTTATATGGTAACCAATGTTCATTAAAGCTCGCCAAATTGGTTCCTCAATCCAATAATCGAATATCGAGAAGGTGTAAAATGAAAAAAATCGTTGGAAGAGAATGAAAATATCTGTTAGAGCAAGATATAAGGGCTGATAACTGAAAAACTCAAAGAAAACAACATTTTTTACGGAATCTGAATTATTTACTGTTCTTCAGTCGTCACAGTTGGTATTTTCAGAAACGTGTCTTTCACAGAAGAGATAATTCAATTTCTTCTGTTTCGGGATAAGAAAGTATCTTTTATTATAAAGGAAAGGATATTATTTCTCGACTGAAATACGATCTGGCTAAATTTTCCTCCTCGAAAGTTACCTTGGTAACTGTGCCATCGTTTCCGACAATCTCGAGTCGAAAGCAAAGCCGTTTTCATTTCCTTACATAAAGATTACTAATTTTATTTCAACGTATTCCGAACTGCTCGTCACATAGCTACAGCAATATTGCTTATAATTGTATTCTCTTCCATTTCATTATATCGAGACAAAACGAGAAGCTCTTCCGAACATCTCCTAAATAAAACGTAGAAGCCACTTGTTTCTTTTGTCACTTGCGAGGGAGCTACAACTCGTAAGGAAATCTTATTACGTTGTTCTTTACAAGATACAAACTTTGGAGGAAGTTCCGGAATGATTTCTTTGAAAGGCGCGAGGTACGCCAAAGCGACTTCTTTTATACTTGATTAGGAAATATGGAACAAAAGTTTTGAATGCTAATTCGCGGTGTGAACTTCATTCCGCTTTCGGGAGTGAGTAATACTGGGGGTTTCAAAGGAGTTACGAAACAAATGCCGTTGAGAAGTTTCGAGACGATGGTACTTTCAATTACAAACTATATATATTCCATACAGTTCTTGAAACTCATCAGGTCCAAACCAATTTTATTCATATTTCATTGAAGATTTTTTAGATAACGGAATATGTTGAATGGACGATACTTGATGGAAATCTATATCAAAACTTGCTGAAGTTTACTGTGAATTTTATTATGGAAGGTTTACAAAACCGTAACACGTATTCGATACTACAGCGTTCTCAGGTAGAACTGATAAATTATTCCGGAAATATCAGATATTACGGACGGTCCAATCAGATAATCAATCATGGGAAAGATTTAATTATCTGAAAAGAACGCATATAATTTTTACTGCACTAGTAGGAGCAGGTTGGAACAGGTAAAAACAGGTCAATAAATCAATAATTGTTACAAATTATCAATTCGGGTGAGAACAGATTCAGTAAAGAAGAGTTATTCAAATAAAGGGTATCCTTCATTAAGATAGGTCAAGTGCACCCCATCTCCAAGTCCCAAACTCACCCATAGAATATGCCAATTGGGCTCAAAAAATATGTAACACATGGTCCATAGGTCAAGTGACTCGCCTCCTCCCTGCTGGGTTGCCAAAAATTGTTATTTTATATTTATTTTTTTCCCAGCTTACTATTGGATGGAAAATTCTGAAAAAATTGATGAGTATAGGTGATAATGATACGTTTTGAAAAAAGTATACTTTGGTCCCGAAGTCCCGTACTCACCCCTCGAAAAAATTGAAGAAATAAAAATGACCCAAAAAAAATTGAAAAGAAATACGTCAATATTTGATAACTTTTAAGAAAATACGCCTTCATGATTTTTTTTAGATTTTTTTAGACCTGAGCATGTTTTAAACGTCCATTTATTGAAATTTCGGTCGTTTTTTACGTTTTTTGGTCGTTTGTCACCATTTAGAGGACTTTACGAGCTCTGGAATGCATTTTTGACCTCGTTGAACCTAAAAATTTAATTCCTCCGAATATTTCACCTAAGTATAGACACCAAACACCAATTGTTTTGTTGTTATTAATTTTACTATAGAGCTTATCGCTGCTTTCCGCCCCACTGGTGGTAGAAAGCAGCGATAAGTTGAGAAATCAATTCGTCAGAATTCTCATTTTAACGCAAATGCACGGCGACCAATCTCTCGAAAAAATAAAAGATGAAAATCACAAAAAATAAAAAAGATTAAAAAAAATAAAAAAAATACGTCAATTTTTTCTCATTTTTCTTAATACTTATGAAGAAATATGCTTTCATGAAATTTTTTCAATGTTTCCAGACGTGGGTACATTTAAAACGTCCATTTATTGTAATAATGTCCGTTCATCGCTGCTTTCCGCTCCCAGTGGACGAGAGGCCTTAAGCTCTATAGTAAATTTAACAATGGTGTCTCTATGCTTGTGTGAAATTTTCTGAGGAGTTCAATTTTCGTGTTCAATAAGGACAAAAATGTATTCCTGAGCTCGCAAGGTACTCTAAGTGGTGATAAATGGCCAAAATACGTGAAAAATGACCGAAATTACAAAAAAATTGACATTTGAACTTGCCCAGTTCAAAAAAACTCTGAAAACATTCATGAAGGTGTATATTTCCATAATTTTTCAGGAAATCAAGAAAAATTTGACGTTTTTTTTTCAATTTATTTTTTGTCATTTTAATTTTTTTTTTAAATTTTTCAAGGGGTGGATACGAGTTTTCGGGGACCAAAATATATCATTTTCGAAACTTGTTATCATCACATACACTCATGGATTCTTTCATAATTTTTCGTCGAATAGTAAACTGGGAAAAAAATTAATGGATTAAAACAATTTTTTGGTTTCTCCGCAGGGGGAGGCGAGTCACGAGACTT
Organism: Leptinotarsa lineolata; assembly: GCA_015342045.1. Taxonomy (NCBI): domain Eukaryota; kingdom Metazoa; phylum Arthropoda; class Insecta; order Coleoptera; family Chrysomelidae; genus Leptinotarsa; species Leptinotarsa lineolata. Next base: position 14,992 of record WOGR01002051.1, on the reverse strand, counting down.
ATGGACCCAATTGAGTTCTGGCATTGAGGATGGGGGGCATTTGACCTATCTTAATGGAGGTACCCTTTGGTTATTTGCTGAGAATTGTGAAACTTGATGTTTTCTGTGGTTTCATGATTTAACTCATGTCCTCTGTGAGGAGGTGTTGAATTTCTTCCTTCCTGAATCACACGACAATTCATGAACTCCTAATCTATTTGATACCAAACTATTTTCTTTCCAATTTTAATATGCACGCTTATGCTTTATACATCTTATTCACAACTTCATTTTTTGAGTGATCAGAAATTTTCATACCAGGTTGGAAAAGGTACATCCAGTGCAGAGTTGAATCCGTCGGAGAAAAATTATTGTTAGCAGGTACATAATTTTCACATGAGCTGGTGAAGGGAAAACGGTTATTGCCATGGGTAATTATTGAAAGAAAAGCTAGATCGGTAGAAATGAACCTAGAACCGTCTGAACTTTATCCATTAATAAAGGTATACAAAGAAAAGTGAGACCAGTGATTTCTTCTGTAACAGCATCTTCAGTAATCCTTTAATAAAATTCATTCAGAATTATACTTATCATTCTAGATTCAATTTGAGAAATTCATATCAATCAACGGAAATCAAGATATCACACCTTCGATATCGTATACCAAGAATTCGGTTTATTTTTTGTTACAAGCATCAAATTCTATGTTCTATGTTATGAACAAACATGTAAAGCCAATTTAGCTTGCAACATTCGATTTTTCGCATATTTTCTTCACAAAAATTTATTTCGATACTTGGTGCACCAAATATTGAAAAAAAAATGCTTTGGAAAGGAGAATCACATCGAAATTCATAGGTTGGATCTATAACCACCGGAGTAGTGGAAGTAACAATGTCAAAAGTATGCTCTAAAAATGTTCTCCACAAAATAACAGGGAATGGGGCTCATTTCTTTTTCAGTGACTTACCCTGCAGGGTTTTTATTGAAATTCTCAACAGTGGCTTGTTCTTCGGTGAAATGTAACGCCACTAGAAAAAATAATAAAGACAAAACTCCAATGAGTCGAATAGATCAACAGTATATTAGTCTGATCTCTCTTATCCCTATTTACTGTTCCCAATTTGCATTACGAACTTCATCGGTCCTTTTCCAATGTACTCGTATACTAAAAGAAAACAACCCTGCTTTTGGTAATAAGCGATTTTCTTACATCAAACGGCTGACTTGGCCGAACTCCCCAGCTTGCAACTCTATAATAACAGGCTTAATACTCGATTTCATAAAGGGAATAGGGGCATCAATTATGGAATTTATGTGGTAACTACATAAACCCTTATAAGGCCAATTTCTGTCTTGAACGGTCTGATATTAAGTAAACAGTACAAGAATAACCGTATCACCAATGCCTTTGGAAAGCGAGCGAGGATATATCATTATGTTCCTGTTATGAACGATATTTCAGGTGTATTCACTAGGTAATAACTGTAATAGTTTCCACTCTTTCTTCATTTCCACAGTTAGTATCACGGCGGGTTCTCCACCTGTGTGAGAGTAATAATAAATAAGCGAATAAATTGGATATTTCGAAAGAAAATTTTACTTATTTACCTCGCCTAACGTTCCAAAATGATATTTGCTATGAAACAACTATTTTCTTTGCTAATACCTCGACACTCATTGGATCGGTACTTGACAGCGTCACGGTAGAGTACTTGACACTACTGATATGAAAGCTACGCCTTTGTTTTATACTATGTAGTGAAGCCATATAAATTGTTGAGATTTTCTTCAGGAACTGGTACTGACTTATTAAAAAATTAAAATTCTGTATAGAATTTACAGCTGTACTGCTATAACTTGTCAATTGAAACCGTGAATTGAAATATCCCACACAAACAGACCGTTGAATTCCTCAGGATTCGAACGATTTTGCCGCCACCACTTTACATATTTTAATTTCTCAAAAAAAAAATACAAACAGCATCAACAGTTTTTTTACACAACATAATTGAAATGAACAGTGAATGTGTTCGCTCCTGAAACAAATTAAATTGAGCACTGTTGAGTTGAACCCGCACACTCGATCAGTTCAATCAATTATTCCAGTTTGATATTGAATTTTTTCCAGTTTGTTCGAACAGTTGAGTTCTACTGAGGCTGAGATACACATGTGCACAATGTTGACTGACAGTTATAGCTGTCAATTAAAACTATACGTGTATGGCCGGCCTAACAACACTTATTTGTTATTTGTTCCCCATTTCGAAATTGTTTAAAGAATTATTGAAAAAACATTTGAATGGTATTTTAAAAAAATAACTGTTCACCTCCCACTAGTTCTTGAGTTGCTTGCTTGAATAATAGCTACATAATAGTGTACTTTCAGTTCCTGATCAATTGATTTATTGATCACAGAAGGACTTCAATGAGATGAATGAAAACACTTTTTTGTCTAATTTCCACTAGGTTTATTTATTCTTACGACCCATTCTCAAGTTTTTACTTGGGAATGGGTAAGAGCCCGAAACCGGTCGTAAAAATAAATAAACCCATTGGAAATTAGACAAAAAAAGTGTCTTCATTGATCTCATTGAGATGATCATGAATTTTCACAAAATAAACAAGTCATCAATACCACAGATTAGATCACAAAAGGGAGTAGCTTCTTTCATTGGCATTATTTCTGTCGATTGTCATCTGGAAGAAACATTATTTGTTACTAGAATATGCATTGTATCCTAGAAAAGTTTGCATGAATGATGTTTATTCATTTTTTATTTTCACTCAACTTCAAATATTTCATTCAACGTCTCTTACTATTTCTAACACTTGTTGAAAATGGCTGCCTCTCTTGAAAATCATCTCTTGTTTTCTCTGGTATAGAATGTAATTCAAGACTTCGCATTGACGAGATATTTCGATTGAACACGAAAATATTTTAATGAATCTAATTTGAAGACGAAGAGGTTGGAAGTTATGGCACATTACCGTTAATCAAAGCAATCATGTGAGTTCCATTTAATCTGTCTCGCCATTTTTATGGACGGTCTATCAGAATTTACTATTTTGCCGAGATTGAATGCCCTCCTTCCTTTTTATTACTGGAGTATTCTGGAGGCGATGTTATTTTCTTTAATTTCAGACTTCCGCCGTTTTGACAGTGGAATTTGTTATGTTGAACTAATGTGGATGATAACAATGAAAGAAAGAATTGGATTTTTTATATCGACTATTTCGAACTCTAGAATGTGTTCTCAGTTCAACGCAGTTTCAGGTTCGGAGAAGATTGAAGTTCTATGAATACCATAAAGTGCCATTTATTAAATCAATTAGTCAACCAGCTTGAGGTAAACTAACCTTTATAACCAATGTTTGATTTCGAGGAAAATTTCTTCCTGGGCATTTTCTGATATGGAAAATCTTTTACTTTTATTTACGACTCTTCCAAAATGACTCAATCAGTTTGATCCAAAAGATATATTCATATATTCATGTATATAAAAAATCTACAAATAACTTGGTTGCATGTAATTTTTGTCAGTTCAACCAGATGAAGTGGATTTTTTCCGTTCAACTGAGTAGGCCTGAAAAGAGTTCTTCTGAAGTAATTTTGTATCATGAAATGATGAATATAGGTAAGTACTAAATGAAACCAGAGCATTCTCAATTCAATACTAGACTACGCTGTTACATCTGTCAAAAGTCTAACAGAATCGCCATCTATGGTATCAAAAGAGAATGCGAACTTAAAGGTTCTCACGATGATTTGTTGTAAAGCCGAGCATTAAATGCTGAATGACAACTCCCCTCCTTTTTTTCTGCAGCTAGATAAAACCAGCCTACTTTGACCTACCATAGGTCCCATCAGTGGCTTGAAAGTAAACTGTTCAGAATTACCATGATGGTAGCAAACATAAACTTCCTTCCACATAACCTGTTTCGTTTCGTAGCATGTTCTTTCACAAAAAATCTAGTAGTGCTCATTTGTTTCATGGGGATCACAAATTCTTGCATTGGGGGGGGGGGGAGACCTGTTCAGTTGAGAATAAACGACATTTAAGACTTGTAGTGTCAGAGCTCCGTTAAAAATCCCTTTATACTTTTAGGAGTATTATTGTGATGAATGCTACTGTTTTTTTAAAAGTATCATTACACAACCTTACTGTCACATCGAATATGTAGGTCGTCAATGTAATGGTCCATTACATCTGTTTCAATACTGAGAAATCATCAAACTTTGAATACTTTCTATCCAGAATAAGGAAAATCGAAAACAGTAACTCAACTGACATTTTTAGATTTAGAAAATTTTCATTAGTTTGGAGTTATTCGACAAGAACTTTAATTTGCTCCGAACTCGTTTTTTCTTGTTGCTATTTTCTAATCCGTACCAGAAACCATCATCAATTTTACTTTTTCATTTAGACCGAAAACAAAAATCATCATGATGAGTTGGATTTTTGTAGACGATTTCACTGATGTATCAATATAGTTCACTAAATTTTGAAAAGTTAGTTGAATAACCTCTTAAATGGTCAATTTTTTTACTAATTCAAGCAACTAGTATCTTGTTACCAATTTCTTTATGTTGGTCCTGTTTATTGTGGGCTCACTGTTTATCGAACTGTCATATGTTCGATAATAAAATGAGGAAGGAAATTTCGATGATTTAATGTGTCTGTGTGTTTTCATCAGCTTTGTCCTCATTTTTCTTTTGTACCTATGTTATCTGTTACATATATTTAAAACGTTTTTTTGACATGGATAACTGATGTTTAAGCCCCGAAGATGGATTCGATAAAATCCGAAACGTTGGCGAAATTGTTTATCTACGAACATTTTTGATCTTTTTCACAACTAACAGAAAAAACGAATTTGAAAATATTATTTGGATCACCAAACCTCGCAAAGTTCGATAACAACGTTGTCAATCAAGCCAGACAAATTATTCTGAGATGCTGTTTTGAATAAGATTTTGTGGTATAACTGGAAGTATTTTGTGTGAACTATTTTTGTCAGTCAGCATATTACTGCTGGCCTCCTTGAATCAACCAAAACCGAATTGATTTCTTTATATTTAATGCTAAATTACGAGAAACGAATTTGTTACAAATTTTGATTGGGCTGAATTTTCGTAAGCATGAAATTGTGATGAGGTGTTACGGCTTACAGTATGAGTTACAGTAGCTGTAAGAAGCCCAAGCCTCCCAAATGAAATCAGACTTCCTTCTCCACTCCCTTTTTCCTTTCTTTCTCCTTTGGTATTTTGCAATTTGTCATTCGTCCATGAGGGTAGTAAATCAGGCCCGTTTCTGAATTTTCCCACAACATATTAATCTCACTCACCCTAATATCTTTCATCGGACCGATGGAACGAAAAGCAAAATATCCATTTCCTTTTTGTTGGTGCTTTCGCCTGTAACACAATTTTGCATTTACTCCGAGTCCGTGGGAGTATGGTTTCTGGAGCCCATAATACTGGACAGACTCTGGAAGATTTATCATTCTTCCAGTCAGGCAGTTTTCCCGTACCGATATACGTTAGAGGAGTTATTTTGAAATTAGCTTACTTGATAGATTGAGAATATTGAGTTGCCTTTTGTGTTTTCTCTGTTGGCATGACCGTTTTGGCAAATGGATTTGCTACATTTGATTTGTGTTTTTTTTCCTGTGTTTGCGTGCATTCCAAATCGTTATTGAATAGAATTGAACGAAATGTGATGATGCCGTATGTACTGTGGATGGAAAATAACTCTGATTCTGTTTATCCTGGACTGTTTTATTTCACAAAAACATAGTTGTTCAATACAGAATATTCACAGGGTAATGATCTGTTTATAATTGTTCATGATATATCCAAACACTTTTGTCACTAAAGTATTGAAAGGACATAAAGTGTCATCGAAGTTTGTAGGTATAATTAGTTGGTCTGGAAACAAAAAAAAACAAAAAAAATATTTGATAAAGTTTTATTTTATTATTCCTTATAGTTGCCTTTGAGGGCGACACAACGATTACAGTGGTCATATAATTTTTGATACTATTCTGATAGTGAGATCTAAGTTTCGACGATTACCTACTTATCGGCACTAAATTTCTTTCCAGCGAACATTCACGTGAGGGCTGAGGTCTGACTCAAATTCTTCATCATCATATGCGATCAAATTTTAGGCAATCATGCTGACTTTCATACTCGAATTCACATTTTATCTTGGTTGCATGGTTGAGGTGAAAATCTATCGGAGTTCTCATGTGCTTTTTCACTTTCTTGCTAGAAAAAGACTGCTCTGTAGAAATTGAAGTTTTATTTAACCACTTTTTACTGCCAACTCATTCTGCTGAGCTGCAACTCATCCGATCCAGTATTTTTTCTTTTTCCTCATTTCAGATTCTCACAAGACTTTCTGATTCTGAATCTCATATAGGTCTTTATCGATTTTTTATTTATTCAAATGCACTACAAAGGAATCTAGTTCAATTTCTATTTAGACTTGCTCACCCATTGTCATCTGACATTTCCGGATAATGCATCTGACAATTATTTGTAGTTTTTCATCTGTCGTTGACTTTTATACTCAGAAGACTGATTATTTATCGATTTCCTGATGATTCAGTGAAATTTTCATTTGAATTTTGAATCCATTTTTCATTTTATGTTTTTTATAAATTCCTTGCTAGAAGAAGACTATTCAGCAGAAACAATTACTCACTTATTCAAACTTTGATGTGGTTTACATATTATATAATACATTATTATCAAGGCTGTTTGAATTCGTGTCCAGGCATGAGAATCTGGCAAACGGTAAAAGATATAGAATAGTTTGAATTGTGGCAAATTTGACTATTTTTGGCTGTATTTTCTGTGTATGCAGGTGTATTGAAAATCTGTTGGGGGTATGTTGTCACAGGAACTTTTGAAACTCTGATTTTTTTATCCTAGACTGTGTTTCATTTCACAAAAACATATTTGTTCACTATAGAATATTCACAGGCTAATAATCTGTTTATAATTGTTCATGATATCGGTTTTGTTTAAAATCCGTTTCTGTTTTTCCGATAATCAGCTGTCGCCCCCATTTGAATGACAACTCTCAGCAGTTGAGAAACTTGTGCGACTAAGGACTCAACTTTCAACGTGTGATTCCTAACACGGAATATTCAGTCGCCTACTTTTATTTCGATGCATTCTTCTTCCATCAAGTTCAATTTATATTTAAAAAGTGGAACCATTTTCATATTTTTACGAAAATCTAGAAACCAGAATATTTACTTCATGTAAGTGTTTTCTCTCTTTCATAGACAGCTCTAATGTCGAGTGAGTTTAATTGAGTGTGAAGAACTCCAAATAACGGAATATAATATTGCGCGAGAGAAAAATATCTCAGTGATGACTATTTTTAACGCTGCTTCGATGGAAGGGTGATGGAACTAAATCTACTTCCAATTTGGATTATTGTCACGAGGGAGCCATTTGCTTTTTTCATTCCAGGAATATAAATGAAATGACGGCAGTTCGACGGTCTTTACTTATTACCTATTTTCGTTGATCTACTTCGAATTGCTGTTTGGGGTCGAGTGGAGTCATTTCACTTTTAGTCTCCATGAAAAATTTTATATTGGAATGGAAAAAATAATTACAGAACGAGTTATTTGTTGAATATTTATATTTGAATTTTTCATATATTCTCAATTGTCAAACTGAGATATTCACTGACTAAAACATTAGTTTGGGATTTACAAACTGGGCTTCTGAAGATTGCGATAAAATGTATGTTGGTCAAAGTAAGAGGACTTTATCAATTCGCTTCAAAGAACATATTCGGTTTCATAGACCAAATTTAGTGCCTCCCAACATGCATTCGGGAACAGAAATAAAATAAAAAAGGATTGCTTTAGATAGGTAGGTACAAGAATATACGTTTTTAGTTGCGTTCGGAAAATTAAAAATCGAAAAATAAAACATAATTGTTTTATTTGTACACCTCATTTTTCAGAAATTCCCAAAGATAAAAATCTACAGGTGTCATGTCTGGTGAACAAGGAGGCCATTAATGATATAGACCAGTTTAGAAGAGCTCTAATTATTTTATTGCAAAACTGGCCATATTGTTGCACTTTTTAAGGTTGAGGTTCTTATGAAAATTGACTCTGATAAATTAATCGAAGAATGTAGACTTTGTGGGCCGGAAATAATTATGTGAAAGCTATTTTTCGGATTTTTTTTGTGATTTGTGGGTTTTATGGCTGACGTTTCGTCTACTACTGCGGTAGACCTCCCGTTGTTCTGAACGCAGTGATTACGATGCTGGTTTTTGACTCTGGATTCACATTATTGTTAGTGGGCGTGGCTTAGTATCCCCTTTGAGCACAGGTAGCCAGATTTTATTGATGTTCATTGCCTCTTCTTTTCTATTGAAATTATCCTTGAGTTTTGAATTTGTATTGCCTCTCTATATACAGCTGGATATTCTCTATGCTTCTTCAATTTTCGTAAAATAGACACTTGGATCTATTACTATCAAATTTTGGGATGTTTTTCATTATAGGAACAGCATCAATCGATCTTTCTCACACCGTGATATGTTTGTTCACAGAGTTTCTGTTCCGCTCCCCCCAAAACATCAGTAACGAGTAATTTCCTCTCCGATGTATATTATTATATTTTCCGACCTCTGCTCTCCTCGTCGCTTTCGTCATGTAAGCATTTCTTAAATGCGTGACGATTGACGTCGTTTCGGCGAGGAGATATCAAGATACTCGATTTGTCGCGACGAGACTGTATTTTATTTCCTTCGAAGGGATTCGGTTGGTTTTGAGATGGTATCGCGAGAATTTTTGCTTGAGAGGGCGTCGGCAATTTTTCATCCATTAGGACGATAGGAATTCATCGAGATAGTTTACTATCAGTGCTAGAAGAGGGCGTTGGTGATTAGCATGGAACATCAATAATTTAGTCATACATAGAGACTTGTTTGATGAATGTTATTCGAAGAGTGATTAACTGTCAATGTCAAGGATGCTCAACGCAAAAAGTGGGCATTGTTTAAAAATCTGTTTAAAATCTGTTTTTCCGTTAATCAGCTGTCGCCTCCATACGAACGACAACTCTTAGAAGTTGAGAAACCTGTACGAGCTAAGTACTAACGAGGTCTTACCTTTTAACGTGTGATTCCTAACACGGTTGCAGAATCACCCCAGCTTCAACAAGATGAATTCTCTCGGGAAAATGTCTGGTCGAGGCCGGAATCGAACCCACGACCTTCCAATTGTGAGTCATGCGCACTACCACCGCGCCAACTCCATATTCTTTCTGATTTCGCTTCTAGTGATTTGTGCTCTTGTTTCCTCATTCTTAAAAATTGACCACTATGGTCATTACCAGAGGGCGTCAATTTCTCACCCATTTGTGATGATAATAATTACAAAGGTTCACATTATGGACTTTATTCCCAAAATACACTTTTAACTATATGGTAGCATTCAAGTTGGACTGCAATTCATACAAATTATTGACCTTGAACATTACTAATCGGTGAACAGGTAGTCATTGAGATTGTTTACTGTTAGTGCTAAAAGAGGGCGTTGATGATTATCATGGAACATCAATATTCCAGTATTAAATTGAGACTTGTCACTCTGTTGGATATTATTCGATGAATTATCCAATGTCAATGTTGAGGCTGCTCAACGCAAAAAGTAATATGATTCTGAAAGAAATTCCAAATGAGTCACACAGTCATACGACCTACCTATTACGAAGCGAGAAAAGAACGACCTAAACCACATACTTTCATATGAGATAAAGATAGGCGAACCCCGCCTTTTGGATAATTGAAAGATGATCAGTATTTCAGGATGTCTTGAGAAGATGAAAAGGCTCTGTTTTGATATCTTGTTTTTTTCAAGGACAAAACACAAGCATTGCAGAATAATCCGATGCCTATGCGAAAGTATCGATTCACGTTGAATTTGAATTGCTGGAGATTAAATTCATTAGGAAAAACGTTCTCAGGAAGTTTATTTCACATAAACGTAGTTTTCCAAATGGAAGAGTTCTCAAACAGTGAAGTTTGGGGTGTACTGAGTTGAACCTCAAAACGATGAGCAGTTGCAGTCCGTTACGTATTTCTGATATGCACCGCTCTTGGCGGAATCAAATGTGCCAAGTCACTTGAACATTTCCCGTGAAAATATCTATAGAAGACAAATATCCAACCTTTCTTCGATGTTTCAGACTATCAAGGTTGCAAGTGATGTTCGCGTCTCCAATCAGTTGGATGGCTCTGTTCTGAATGGAATCCAGCAGCTTCAGGGTATGCTTAGGGGAGGAGCTCCATACATGAGAACAATATTCCAAAGACGGTCTGATCTGAGCTTTATAAAGCATCAAAAGTTTCTGAGGTGTGTAAAGTTTTCTGGTTCGGAACAGTGTTTCAAGCTTTTGAGAAGCAGCTTTTGTAATTCCAGCAACATGATTGTGCCAAGACATATTGGTGTCAATTTTAACCGCCAATAAACTCATCGGAGCAAAAAGCGGAAGCGTCTGTCCTGACATTATTATATCTGCTTCAGAGACATTTATCTTTTTGGAGAAAACCGATGCCTGGGTTTTTGTGGCAGTGAATTGAACCTGGATACTCTCATCCCCATTCGAAATCACCTCTATATTCTCATTAGGATATGGAACCCCTTACTGCCGGTGATGATGTGCATCCGCAGCCGATGTCCTTTTACAATCAACACCAGCGTTGATGGCAAAAGTATTCTAGAGGTATCCATCGACAGCTACTAGCAGGGAACGTTCTTTCAGGAAGCTGGAGAGCCATAAAAATCATCAGACAAGCCATAGCATCGAAGTTTGGACAGCAAACCCTCATGTCACAGACGGTTAAAGGCCTTAGAAATATCAAGCGCAACAGCTCTTGACTATCCATGTTTCTCGATTGCGTTATTCCAAATATGGGTGACATACGACAGAAGGTCGCCTGTTGATCTTTGTTTTCGAAACCCATAATAATAATCGCTCAAGATGTTTAAGCCTTCCAAATCTTTGAGGTGTTTTATGGCTTCCTGCATGACTTTTGATATCACTGATAGCAAATCGACTGATCTATTATCATTTGGAAGATTTTTCTCCCTTTTTTTTGGGAATAGGCCGAAAGCGAGCCATATTCCAACAAGGAAAAATCCCTTCCTGGTTAATAGATCAACATAACAGTATTTCAAGCGGAAATTGCTATTGAATTGTGTGAGGAGAGATTGTTAGAATCTAACCTCACACACAAGTCAATAAAAATTTTCCCGGACAGTCAAGCGGCGTTGGAAGCTTTTGGCTCCTACCGAGCAACGTCTGAATTGGTAGCAAATTGCCAAAAACGACTTTCCCAATAGGAAGATTTGGACAAATTATCTCTGGTCTGGATCCCCGGCCATACTGGTCTGGAAGGCAACGAGGCTGCTGACTCCCTTGCAAAGGAGGGGGCTGCAAGTAGCTTCATCGGAATAGAACCTGTCATTGTTATTGCTTTAGGCTTTGCCAAACAAACAGTGAACACCTGGATGACAAGAAGTTTTGAAGACTTCTGGCAGAATTTTCCAGGATTGGCTCACTCCAAGGCGTTCATTCACCTTTCGAAGTTTGAAACCAACAAGTTGTTGGACTTTAGTAGGGATGAACTACGATGTCTGACAGGCCTCTTTACAGGTCACTGTCGTCTGAATCATCATATGCAGAGACTTGGATTGTCAGAAGACAGTCAGGTTTTCAGAGTCTGGTAGAACCACACTCTTACCATCTGACCTGAAAGATCACTCCTGGTGAGATAGATTAAGTCTGAAAAATACTAATGTGAGTTCATTGGCGTACCTTTCAAGTACGATGACGGGCACTTCATCAGGACCAAACGCCTTGATGATATTAAGATGTTTCAAAATTCGCCTTACTAGACATTGTCTAGAAGTAATTTTTGGCATTGTAGATTCTAGAGTGGGAATAGTGGATGGTGTTTTTTTTTACAGAAAATCGACTGTAAAGTGAGACGCAAATTGTTCAGTTACTAGGTCTGCGTTTTCTATGGTTATTATTGAAATGGAATCATGTGATTGTGCTCGTGGTGGAATTGTGAATTGTGTGAAGTTTTGATTAACAGCTTTAGCTACCGACCAGAAGAATTCAAGACCCGTTGAGATTGGCAAGCAGTTCATCCCTAATTCTCTGATTGTGAAATTCTTTGCTTTCATTCATTCTTAGTTGACAGCTGTTACGAGCACTAACAACCCTAGTTCGGTTTTCTGTATTTGGATTTTTGCATCACTGTCGGTAGGCGAGATTTTTGGAAGCAAAAGCTTGCTCGCCATCTTTGTTGAAGTTTTGCCGTTAGACACATCATCATATTCCGAGGACACTGTATGTTGTCTGGGTTGAATTATATTTAATAATTGTTCCTCCACATATTCCAAAATTTCAATTTTTCCGACATCTCCCAAAAATGACCCAAAAAATGTTCGTCACTGTAGACAAAGAACATCGAGAACACTTTTTCGATATGGCCGTTTTTCGTTTGCCGGAGAATTCTCCATGGCAGACTAATTCTTCCAATTAAATCCACTTCGAATACTTGAATGACCTCTCGACGAACAAGAATTTAAGTGAACACATCGGACACTAGCACGAGAGGAGGAAGTACCGACATTTCTGACCTTCTTCGTTTGCCGAATGCCATCCGGGGTTCCTTTAAATTCCGCAACTTTGCGGTAATGCATTCTCTTTAACCGAATAGAGAACGGCTTTAATGTGGAAAACGAACGTTTGAGCGTCGGCTAAACGTTTGAGGGTGGTTTGTGATTGATGAAAGAGACTGCTCCTTTTTTTGTTTGCGGCTTGCCGCTTGCTGCTAACTGAAAGTGGGAGAAATGGAACAAACTTCAGTGTTGGCCGATGGATATTGCAAATCAATACTGTATTTCGGTGTCACTGTGGTCTAGTTCACAAGCGACATTTCACATCATTTCAATTTTTGAGCTGAGTTGCGTTGACAGTTGATTGTTTTGTGCAAATATCTCACGAACTATTGGAGATGTTCCAAATTTGAACGAAACATCTGTAAAGTGCAGGAATTTGATGAAAAAATGTCCACCTCTAGAAATCGTAGGGCCAATATTTATAGATTCCATTTGGTGGAGAAAATACGTGTAAAAACGGGTAATAGACTACTACAACCGGTTTATATTCTAAAGTCGCCTTCTTGTTGGTGAAACGCGTGTCGAGAAAGGTGATAAAGTTCTGGTATTTGAGAACAGGGCATATTTCAGATCTATTCTACCTTGCAGTTCAAAAAATATTTCATTTGAGAGAAACATCATGGAAATTATTGAATTAACGTTATCTATATACAATTTGACATGCAGACACAAAATAACAGTGAAAGAACCAAAAATCAATTCTAAAATTGAAAATACATACTTGTTAATACTGTCAGTTTTGGTATACGTCCTCGTTAATTTTGGTAGGATGGTCTCAATTTGAGATAAAACTTAAATAATTTCTCGGAAATGTTAAATGTTCATGTAGAAAGGTTGAAACTTGAGAATATAGAGCGTAAATATCTTACGGAATGTGGAAACTTTTCTTTTTTTTGTTCATACAAATGATTGATAATTTCATGCTAAAGTGCTAAGCTGTTCAAAGTTAGAACTTGGTTGTTTGTTTGAAAGTGGTTGACAACGTTTTTTGGTGAATTTTATTAGTTCGGACTTCCATTGTCTAATATTACCACATTGTGATTTGAAATCTCTGAAAGAACAAATGAAATTAAAATGAATAGCCGATATAGTTTGCCGCAATCACAAGGTATTCGGTAGATGCAATTCTTGGAATCGCAGTGCGCGTGGGTTTCGTGAGGCTGCTACGGATAATGTTTCCGGATCTCAAGCAGGTTCTGATGTTGTGCTTGGACCCAAGTCTTCTCATTCCTTCTGACAATCCTCTGATTCAGGAAAGTGCAAGCACTAGTTGTGACGACTTCTCTTCCTTGTGAGGCTCTTGCTGTCTTCTAGCCAATATCTGTTTCACAATCACTTTGGAGTAACCATTCCATTGAAGATCTTTACTGACGATGCCTAGTTTCTTCTGCAGGCCTTTATTCGTATTACAGAGCCCGAAAGCACGATCCACAAGAGTCTTGACCATTCCTATCTTGGTGAATTGATGGTGGTTGGATTCGTGATTCAGATACTGTCCCGTGTGAGTGGGTTCTTGGTATACAGATGTTTCCTACTTAGTGTCGGTCCTCTTCACCAATACCTCTAAGAATGGCAATTCGTTGTGGACTTCCTTCCCCATTATGAAAGGTTTTACGCTGTTGATGTGCTTCAGAAACGTGTCTAGTTCTGTATTATCATGGGTCCATATTATGGAGGTGTCGTTAACATATCCCAAACAGACTCGGGGCTTCTTTTGGGCTTTGAAACCACTCCATGTGTATATTGGCTATAACTAGTGAAAGTAACGATTCCATTGACAGTCCCTCATCTTACGTCCCTCAATTGGAAACAGCAGTTCGGTACACAACCCCCTAGTAAGTTCATGATTACTTTCATAGGTAAGTTCTTTCTATCTTCTAGGTCCTCGTCTTCGGATAGCTTCCTCTGTATGATTTGAATTATTTCTTCGACAGGAACATTGGTGAAAATTAGAGATTCAAGTAGCTTGATATTTTAACAAACTACTTGAGTTGACTTGAAAATCGAGCTCGTGACAATTTACATACTTGACTTGACTTGATTTGAGATATTTATTACTTGACTTGAAATCAAGCTAGTTGATATTACTTGATCTCGATATGCACGGCGTATATTTCTGCAAGCTCGCTCGCGCTTAGACAAAATACGGGGGTTCCCCGAGCTCCAAGCTGACTGAATCAATCGCGCAATCTTGCTTATTATGCATACAAACACGCTCTAGGTGAATGATAGTTTTGTCCAAGTGTTTGACTTGATACATCACAAAATT
>WOGR01002050.1:0-18313 GCA_015342045.1 Leptinotarsa lineolata | reverse complement strand
GTTCATGCTTGGTAAAAAAATATCGAAATCAATTTAAACGGTAATAGATAGGTATAGGGAAATAGTATATGAATTTGTTGACAAAGTGATAATGAATCATAATATGATATTATATATGGGGTGTTTCATTTGAAAAATCAAAGAAGCCGCTACTTTATAGTAGAAGCGACAACGCCGCTTCATCTGAACTATTTTAGATATATAGGTAATATTGATTTATACATACTGTGGAATTTTCAGGTTGATCCGTTGAATAGTTTGTCAGAAACGGCTGATTAACGCTCATCATGAAAAGCCCTGTATAAAGACAATAACACCTTTATTCCATTTTTATCGATACATATCTGAAGTAAATGGTGAAAAATCTGATACAAAATGTTTTTTGATTTAGATCTTTCAATATTTTTCCTTCACATAATTCGCAACACTTTCAGAGGAATGAATTAAATTACCCTTGACGTTAACCCATATTAAAGCATAATTAGAGTTGGTGTCATCAAAAAACAAGCTTAGTAATGCACTGATAGCATTGTAAAAATTTCAAGAGATTTTTTACCACTGTATAAATAATAATTTGCTTGTCAACTTCATAAAAATTGGGCAATTTACACTCACTAGGAATTTTTTAATATTTGCAGTTTTATATATTCGTTTTATGGTAGATGAACAATTCAACTTAGATATAAATGGGTAACATTTTTACCATACGTAAGTGTTGATTTCAAGGACATAAAACGATAGAATTTTATTTGACCTCGTTATATCTCATACATATTTGAGCAAGTTCTTTTTGAAACTCGTGACGGTAAAACAGTCTCTTTTCGAACTCATTTCTAACATTTTGAAATTTTCTTGTGGTAATACTAGCACAAGTTTCGATAATTGTGTCTCTAATTTGATGAAGCCCCAAAAAAATCAGAAGGGGTGGAATCCGGTGAACGAGCGAGATATTACACCGCGGTCCACACGTACCAATCCACATGGCTCGGTATGTCTAATCCAACCAATCCCTAACATGCTGTGAAAAAATGTGAACGCGCACTATCTTGTTGGGAAATCACTGGATTATTGGCCATAATTTCTTGATTTCGTGGGTGAATGAGGTTTTCAAGAATTTTCCAATATGAATCATCAGCCAGATTTTCTGCTAGATATTTATTCTCTCTGAAGTTTGAGAGTAATCTCAAAAAATATGTGGATTCATGCCTGACCAATATCACACATCTTGGCGCTAGTCATTTCCGTTTAAGAAAAAAGTGAATTTGTCACTAATCAAATAGTTTCAATACAGTTTCGATTGTCAATCAACCGTTCGCCCTGATGAGATCTGTTTTTTTAATTCTCTTTATTAGGAACCTCCCATAACTTTCTTAGAATACAAGTTAATGCATTTTAGCGGTGTCCAGCCAGTAAAGAATTATAGAGTTTGGCGAAGGCACGGGTTACATAATTTGACGATTTTGGCGAAAAGCATTATTCTCTCAAAAAGTAGAGACCATCAATTTTTGTTTCCTGATTTTGGTACCCATCTCTCATATCGAATGTTTCTCTACCCCGACACGAGGATTTATTTTCTAAATCTAAATATCCCTATAATTGATAGATACTGAAAGTCGCACTTCCATGGTAAGACAATTATATAAACATATTATCCTGATAAAATATTAAGAGAACTGTCTCCATCCTTAGGTGAAAAAGCAATACAATACAATTCCAGCTTTTGAGGATTCCCAAAGTTATTATGAAACTGAATATATTTTATTTCGATTTCATGAATTTTCTGACGGTATTTGAGATTTGAAAGAACAGAAAATTTTCGATTTGAATATTAACTCCATTAACCGCAACACGTGTTTCGCTACTATAGCTTCATCAATATATATATATATATATGTGTGTGTGTGTTCGGATAGGTTTCCGCGAATCAAGAATCACTTAGATTCGTACTTACATGACTCGAGGACGAGGTCGTAATCTCCCCTGTCCCCAAGTCTCCGTTTCCTTGCTAGGTCTATGCTTGCTGTGTTCTTTAAGTTCGCTGTGCGCATCTTTGAAGTTTTGAATCTATTAGTTCCCACGCATTTCAAACGATCGAGTTTGAAAGCTTCCACTTCCAAATGTTAAAAGTCGTAGTCGTGGTTGAACGTATGTCCCTCTGCCAAAAGATGGTTTACAAATATGGTAGTTGTCTCCACATTCAATATACTATACCTATGTTTTTTCATTATTTGGAAAAAGGTTCTTACCCTTTGGCCAATATACAGTTCTGGGCAAGAACCACACTGAAGTTTTGCCTTCATAGTTTTTAATGAATTTGCTAAACTTCATGATTGTTCTGTTAGTCAAATCCTTTTTCAAAAAACGAGCAATATTATTGGCGGGTGCACATGTGGTTGCGAATGTATTAGAGTTGATCAAATCAAATTGATTTCAATTAGGAAATGAAAATTTCAAAATAATTAACAAAAAGCTAATGATAACGACGTTATATTTACGAGAGCATAGGTCGAACTGTGTGACAGACAAAAAAGATTAGGTTAAACTATAGATTTCCTCAATCCAGAACCCTGTGATATCCTGAGGAATGATGGTAAAACAGGAAATTCTAGATCTGTTCAAAATTATTTCCAATTTAATGAAAAATTTTATTCATGCAGCGAAGGATTAATAACAGGAAACTCGTTGAGTCCTCTGTCTGCCAAAATTTTTATGGATAACTTCGAAAACTGAATCAGTTTTCTAACAGTTTCTCATACTGGTGCAGATACGTAGATGATATATTAGTTTTAATTTCATCAGTTCGGACTTCCATTGTCTAATATTATATAAAATGATTTGAAATTCCTGAAATAAAGAATAAAATTGAAATTTAAAAGAATAGCTAAAAATGGCAAATATATTAAGCAAAAAACCTGAAAAGAATCTACAGTGAAATAAAATACGAGTGAAAAAAATTGAATAAACAAAATAAAAATGAATTAATATAATTAAAAGTTAAGTGATTTCAAACCACGTAACTTCACGACGTTTCGATTGTTAGTATCTACAATCGTCTTCGGGTGATGACTGGACTAATTTCTCCGAGAGATGACTATTTATGGGTTTTTCGAGTACTTTCACTTGACCCCACTTATCACTTATCTCCTCTCTTCGCTTCACTGGTTTAGCGGGAGATGACCGTTTGGCGTGAGTTGGCCACTTTCTGTTTGATCATGGGTTTCCATGCGTTGCGTATCTCTACGCTAGCTTGGCTGAATACGTTGTTGGACAGCATATATGCGGCTTCTTTGAATTTCTTTCTAAACCAGTGTTCCTCCTTGTGTATGATCTCAGCTTGAGACCACTCGATGTTATGTTGATGAGTCCAAACATACTCTGCTATTCCTGAATAACTGGTTTCCCCTCGCTGTATGTGTTTTTTGTGTTCGGCAATACGGACTTTCAATGGCCTCTTGGTTTCACCGATATAGAATTTTCCGCACTCATAAGGTATTCGGTGAATGCACGAATCCAACCACCATCAGTCGACTAAAAGAGGATTGTTAAGTCGTGAAGTAACGTGGTTTGAAATCACTAAACTTTTAATTATAATAATTTATTTTATTTATTGAATTTTTTTCACTCGTATTTTATTTCACTATGAATTCTTTTCAGGTTTTTTGCTCAATATGTTTGCCATTTTTAGCTATTCTTTTGAATTTCAATTGTATTGTGTATATCAGGGATTTCAAATCATTTTATATAATATTAGACAATGGAAGTCTGAACTGATGAAATTCACCACGAAACATTGTTATTCACCTTCAAACATATGTTAGTTTGTTTTACTGGTACAGGTAGGCATTTGGGCAAGTTTGTCGATTCCATTCACCATTTATTGAATTCAACACTTTGGATGCCTTCCAAAGTACAAAAATTGAAACAATGTATAATTAAATCTATAAACAATGACGAAGATTCAATTTCAAACAGCCTTCCGTTTACTCTTTCACATAATAATCACAAGTAGCAAGTATCAATTTAGATCTAGAAATATTAAAAAAAAGTTATATAGTAATATAACTCCATGATGTGTTGAAATTTCTCAATTGATCAAAGTACAATAATTTTTTTCAGCCTATTGAAAACCAACTAGAACTAGCCGAGAAACTATATAATGAAGGGGAATACGAAAAATCCATAAAAGTATTTTTGAGACTGCTGAATATTCTATATAGACACACTGACAAACCGGATTTCCAAATTGCAAAAGTTCAAGATTACCTTGAAATGTGCTTTTCTCATTTTGGGAACAGATCTATCAATTATTACTGATAATAATAGAATATTATTCATTGTTGTTTTAGTATGGAAGGATAATGGAAAAGAAGCGATTCTTCTTTCCTGTACAACATTAATTATTGACCATTATTAGTAGAATGTTTCAGCACTGATCAAAATCTATACACATTTTTGCTTGGAGAGAATAAGATCTGGGCTATTTGATTATGTTCTGAAAGAACCTGCAGTACTGAATATTTCATCTGCTACTGCAACAGACATATTCAGTGTGTATGATTCGATTGTGACGACGTATGAAGTATCTCAAAGTCTCAGCAGCAAGTGACTGGGAAGCTATCATCCGCCACCATGTTCCTCGAGGGATAGAAGTTTCCCCACATTGTTAATGTGTGCAAAAACTAGAATATCTATACCTCCAACCACTGAGTGCTTCCAAGTGGCCTTCTACCTACTGCTTCGCTCGTCAGCGGAATTGAAATCTTACCTCTTGTTGTTTGAAATCAGCCTCTGGTGCGTCGACTCCTCGTTATCTGTTGTTTGGTTTCCTAACTCTACTGTATATTGTGTTATTATTATGGTCTCCTGTTCTTGACTGGTGACGGAAGTAAGTGTGCTTGTGATTTTGTGTGGTTGCAAGAGTTGTTATACATACCAGAGCTATCGTATGGCGACTCTCAGGATGGGTCTTTAGTTTTCCTTCGAAAGCCTTTTGTGCTTGTGTCCCTCGTGGAATTTGGGGTTGTACCTGTTCAGTTCATCGTTCTGTTGACTCGTATACCTTCTACTTTCCTATTGAAAATATTGGGATGCTTATAGATCTATGAAGTCGTATGTTGTGTCATACATCGTATTAGACAAGATCATCTCTTGCTAGTATAAATACAAGTGAGCATAAGCTTTCCAATTAGTCATTGCTTTAAAATACCACTTTGAGATACTCCTCCTCACAGTCAACAAATATACCGCTGAAGATGTCTGCCGCAGTAGCAGATGAAACTATTGCTACTACAAGTTTTTTCGACTTATTCTCAATAGTCCGGATTTTATTATCTCTGATCGTGATTCCGTCTTCGAAGGAATATGCTCTTATATCATTCATTGGGTTACATATCAGTTTGTGTTTCTGTTATGTTGGTGGTGATGTGTAGATACAAAATAACAATTATTCTTCCATACTTATCCTTGATTGTATTTGTAATAATCCTTTAAAACTTCAACGATACGTTTGTGTATGATTTCCTCGCCAAATTTGCCCCATTTTTATCGAATTTGTAGTTTGAACATACAGTGTGTCGCATTCAAGATAGATATATTTGTATTTGTGTAGAAATACAGATTTGAATTTTTGCAGATATATACGGGTCAATGTGGCCGATTTTCAGGGCACTCAACAGAAATCATCGAATTGAAGGCACTGAAAAAAGTTGTTCAAAATATTTCTCCCACCCTATTAACAAATTTGATGGAAAAAAAATCACATTTTCAAAATTTCCATTTTCATTTCATACACAAAGTTATTTATTATAAGTTTATTTCTCAATATGATATTTAGAATGCCGGGAGAAGTAAGATTTTTTTTGCATTGTCAATTCAGTACCTCTGTGCATTCTAATATTTTATTTCAATAAAAAGCACTCACAAAGTAATAATTACTTCATTCCACCGAGAAAAATTTATTGGCAACTGGTTTAACTCACAAAAGTATTACAATAATTTTTAAGGAACATAACATAATTTTCAACGTAAAATAACATAGAGAACAATCATTTATCGAATCATCTTCAATATTTCAAAGGCGTAGGCAACGAAAATGAAGGGGGTTTCTAGTTTTTGCATATTTTTAAATATTTCCGAGGTGATTAATGATAAGCTTTATTCTCTGAAATTTTATATTTTGTCAACAAAATTCAAAAGTCAATCAATATCGTTTATACATTTGTGGTATATGAAAGTTGAAAG
The DNA here is from genome assembly GCA_015342045.1 of Leptinotarsa lineolata. Classification (NCBI taxonomy): domain Eukaryota; kingdom Metazoa; phylum Arthropoda; class Insecta; order Coleoptera; family Chrysomelidae; genus Leptinotarsa; species Leptinotarsa lineolata. The sequence goes on along the minus strand of WOGR01002050.1, from coordinate 12,073 downwards.
TTATCAATATCATCGTATACTTAAAACATTTACATTTTAGTATATGAGCTCACAGGATAAGAATATAACGATTACTTTCGTAGTACGTACATATTGAAAATTGAAATTTTTCAAAAGTCATTATTTACTGAAACCAATGAATTTTTTTTATAAACAGTCACACGGTGAAATTTGAAAAGCATCGACAAACAACCAATATCAAAACTATAAATTTTCCTAACATATTTTCTGAATTGCTATATCTTATTTATGCCTCTTATCAACTTTGGTAATAGATTATAAATATGTTTGCTTATATAAATCAAAGACAGTTTAATCAGGGTTAAAGTGTGGAAAGACACTCTTGACGAGTGTGCCTTTCTACATGAACATTCACGAACCTATCTCTGTATTTATGTAACATAGAGTATTCTAAACCGTTTCTAGAATAGTGAGAGGGAATTGAAATGTAATGAAAGAAAACTCACCCCCATAAACCCCCGATGTCTCACCCACCAAAACTCAAAAAGTTCAAATTGCAAACCCCTACTTGTGATACATCATTAAAAAGACTATAAAAATTGATTTCCAATGGTATAAAGAGTAATTATACAGGGTGAAGCAATAATTGTGAAAATTTGGCTTAAATGGAATATTTAATGAGGACTTTCATATGAATCGGTTAGAAAGGTGTTGAAATTACATAAGTTTCACCCGTACAAAAAACTTCAAGAACTAGGCGATGATGATCCAGACCGACGAATTGAGTTTTGTGAACTCATGACTGAAATAATTCGCGTTGAACCGGGAATGTTAAAAAATATTTGTTTCAGTGATGAATGCACGAATGCACTTCTATGCTGAATGGTGATGTAAATAAACAAAACTGTCGGACTGGAGTGATGCGAACCCCCATCGATTCAGAGAAGGTCACACTCAATATCCTGAAAAACTGAATGTTTGAGCAGGAATATCAGGCGATGCTATTAATTGGTCCCTTGTTTATATCAGGCAATTTAAGTGGCGACATTTATCTCGATATGCTGGAAAATACCATTGAACCTTTAATTGTGCATGAATTAGAAAACTGAAGGGACAACCCAGGCAACCTAGCTGTAGACGAAGATTTGCTGGACTTTCAACAAGATGGAGCACCTCCTCACTATGCAGTTCCAGTTAGGCTCTTGTTGGATAATAATTATTCGAACAAATGGATTGGAAGGAGAGGTCCTATTGAGTGGCCACCGAGGTTACTAGACTTGGCTCCACCTGTCTTTTTTCTGTGGGGTCACGTCAAGTCAGTTGTTTATGAAACTCAACCTGCGTCACTTGGGGAATTGCGAGCAAGAATTACGCAAGGATGTCGCACCATTACTAGAACAACATTTGCCACAGTTCGTGCAGAATTTGAAAATAGGCTGTATTATTGTTCACAAAACAACAGACCCATTTTGAACATTCACTCAATAGACATTTTTGATAAATTTGCAATTCAACAAAAACCTTATTGAATTTTCCATTTGAGCCAAATTTCACAATTATTGCTTTACCCTGTATAATTATTTATACCATTGAATAGCATTTTTTATAGTCTTTTCAATGATGTATTACAAGTATGGGTTTGCAATTTAAACTTTTTGAGTTTTGATGGGTGGGGCCTCGGGGGTTGATGGGGGTGACTTCTCTTTCATGTTATTTTAGTTTCCCTTTACTATCCTAGAAACAGTTTCAGGCATTTTTCGATATCAGCTTTCGTTCGTGAGATATAGCCCAATGTAAGTTTTAAAATTGACACACTGTATAAACTGTGTCTAGAATAGATGATTCGAATAGAGTTAATATTGTCTATTTGGAAAAAATAGGCCTACATGATTCTCGCATCATAACTTTGAATATAACTCGCAGAGCTTGTTTCCGTAACACGAATATACTTTGCAAGAGATCCTGGCTACAATTACCCCAGAATGGAATTCCACACCGTAAGTGGGACTCAAGTAGTAGGCAGTGAGTGAGGTTGAAAGTCCAAGTTCGTGGGAGATAACATTAACAAGATAACAACCTGAAGATAACTTTTTTCCTGAAAGATGCTATGTGAGTCTAAACTTCAAACTGTTATCAAAGTGCAAGCCAAGAAATTTTGTAACAGGTTTACAGGTAATCGTTTGTGACTCTGAAGTTACTTGTTCTAGATCCAACTTGAATGTTATTATTGAATAGATCTGGCCGATACTTGATGAAAATCTATATTTAAACTCATTATTACAATAATACAGTTTATTGTATGATTTTCACTAAAAAGGGTTTCCCGAAAACCGCGACACGTGTTTCGCTATACAATAGCTTCATCAAGCGTTTAAAGAACTAAGTTACTTCTGAATTACAAACTATTTTATACATATTCCTACTTTCTACCTAAATCAACCTGAAACAGTATACCTGAAACAATATACCTGAAACAATATACCTGAAAAAATTTTTTTCTACCTGGAAATGAACAGATTCAACAACGGTTAATTATTCAGTTCCGTTTGATCGTTCATGAGATATTCCGAATTCTTGAATTTGTTCATTTCCATACTCTCAAACAGGTTGAGTTTTAAACCTTTCTTCTGGAAATGGAGAGGCTTGAATTCATGTCCTGTAAGTAAATGGGTGGTTTATATTTCCAGCCTGGAAACTATTTCTGTCTTCCTTTATGCGTGTTCTGAATGTTCTTCCAGTTTGACCTATATAAAACATCGGACATGACCCACACAATAATTTATACTCTCCCGATTTTCTGAAACTGAACTTCAGTCTTTGTTGTTCTTAATGTGCATGCCTAAGTTGTTGTTGGTCTTGAAAGCAAAATTTACACCTCTGTTGTGTGGAAAATTTGAAATATTCGTAGTGGGTTGTCCTAAGTAGGTCAAGGTTTTATAACCTTCATTCTCCTCTCTCCGAATTGGGTATACTTCCTTCAAAGCTTGGCTATATACCTTTCTGGATAATAGGGAATGTATTAGACTGCTATCGTATTCATTGTTGACAGCTATTTGTTTTATTATGTTCAGTTTTTTATTGAAATTCGCATCTGACAGAGGAATATTTATCACTCTGTGGATCATACTGTTGAAGGCTGCTACTTTGTGCTGATATGGGTGGGTGGACAAATTATGAATGATGATATCTGTATGTGCTTGTTTTCGATAAATTGAAAAGTCGTGTTTATTATCAAGTCCAAAAAATTTATAGAGTTATCTTTTTCCATCTCCATGGTGAAGGTGATGAAAGTGTAGAGAGAGTTGATGAAAGTGAAAAACTTCATCAATTGTCTGTTCATTCCTGTGAAACATACGAGGATATCATCTACATATCCATACCAATACAAGAAACTTCTAACCAGTGGGTTACTGTGCATTTTTCTCTCCAATTCGTCCATGAAAATTTCTGCCAGAATGGGACTAAGTGGGTTTCCCATTATGAGATCTTTGTTGGATGAATAAAAAGTTTCATTGAATTGAAAGTAACTCTGTGACAAACAAACCGTAAGTAAGTCTAATATTTCCTGTTTCACTACAGGATTGATAGACCTTTCGTCCAATAGATTTTCTATAAGAATGATCGTATCATTCGGAGGAATACTGGAAAACAAATTCTTCACATCGAATGAGATCAATTTGGCATTATCCGGGAGTGAAATATCTTGAATTTCATTGATCAAATGGTATGAATTCTTTAAACTGAATTTTGATTGGAAATTGGTGTGATTCTGAATAATTGTGATGAGTTTTTCGGATATATCAACTGAAGGAGCTGTGACAAAAGATACTACCGGTCTAATCGGGTAGTTATCTTTATGTAATTTAATCAACGAATAGAGTTTTGATGGCTGTGGGTTCATGACTAACGATCTATATTTTTCTGTTTCATCCATGACACAATGAATATTTTTCATAGTTTCTTTGACTTCCTTCTGATATAAATAGGTGAAGTCGTTTCTGAGACTATAGTAAATGCCAGCATTTAAAAAATCTGTAGTCTTTTCTACATAGTCTTCTTTCTTCATGGCTATGACCATTTTGCCTTTATCAGCTCGCGTAAAAACTATGTTATTTGCTGCGGATTTCTCTTTTATAGACTTGACTAGTTTAAATTCCGGATTGAACCTACCTTTATAAATTTTTTCAGATTTTAAAATTTCCACAGCAATATGTTTATTGGCGTGACATGTCCCCATTAATGCAATATATGTATCAATTCCGAAAACTTCCAAATTTGTGGAATTTATGTTGGATTCAATATTTTGATTGAGACCTTTTTCCAAAAGATACGTTTCCTGTTCTGTGAAACTGGTGTTCGTAAGGTTGATAAATTCATCAAAAAACTTATGCTGTGAAAATAGTCCACTGTCTTTGGTTCAATTACAAATGTATATGGTATATAACAAGATTAATGTTTGATTACTGCAAAAGAATATTTACAATTCACCAGATGGTGTACCTGGTCTGATCTCTGACGTGGGTTCAACAAACTGGTCCTGTACGGTGGTAACGGTGGGCTTCGTTATTCACCCCTTATGTGGTGGCTTATATAGGACTTCTATATTCACCCCTTGGGCGTCTTGATGGTCACCTATCACTGGTGGGCTTCAGAATTCACCCCTTGTCAATATTGGGGGAGTCGTTTCATGAAAGCGAGATGCATACAATTAGTATCTGACCAGAGAAATGTACACTGCACTTGAACCTTGGATAACCAGTCAAGTATTTCAGCGTATGTATACTTGAATGTATTGTATATGTTACGGTTAAAGTATGTATAACCCCTTCAATTCAAACAATATTCCTCTTGGCTGGAATTTGATAAAATAAGTGAATGAATGTCATTACGATGTCATCGATGACATAAGTAGATCAAACTTATTCCTTGATATAAAAATTGTGATTTATGAATGAATTGTGTGCTTTTTCCTATAATATTATACGGATTGGTACTCACGAGCCCTACGGCAAGTGTCTTACGGCGAAACATCGGTGTATACCAGTGAGGATGCCTGAGTTCCATGTAAGTGGAAACAATTTTTTACATTGCATTCAGTATATTGTGTAGAAATCCTGTAGATGATATCTGATTTAAATCTATAACAAATGTTTGGAATACAAAGTGAGTAGAAAAAAGTGTTTTTTTCTATAATTCAGTGTTCATATAAAGGTATTTGTTTCAAAGGAATATTTACTCTCGAACAATTCGATGTTTATATGGAAGTAGCTGTTTCATAAGGACTTTTTCTTCCCTTCTGTGTCTGAAAGTTACTTCTTTGTATGATCTACACATCTAAAGTTAGTTCTCTTAAAAATGATTGCTTCCTTCCTTCCTTTGGAAGATTCCCACATTTTTTTGTATCAAGATGGAGCAGAAGAAAGCCGAAAACTTCCTTTTCCAAACAAAATGTGTGTGTTAATACTCACCCAGAATAATCTCCAGCCTTGATTCACAGGATACCATATGGGGTACTGCGTTTCTACAGTTTTCCAGCCAGGAACAACTTTTAGCTTTTATCAAGAAAAATTTAATTGATTGAAGCCTTTACAAATTTCATTTCTCGTAGAACCGAATGCTGTATCACTAAGTCGTGAAAATTAAATTCATACATCTCTGGCGATAATAACCTCATAATATCTAGAGAAGAAAACCATTGTCACTTGAATCTTGAACGACTATCAAGATTAACTAAGGTATGGATTATATGAAGCCATGCACATTTCTATTCTTCTGATAGCAAAAAATAAGGTTATAAATAATTAGGAACTCTCCCTTCACGTTATGTTAAAAATAATAAACACCTTTTACGATCTCTATCTGAGAAAAAAAAGATATATTTAGATATTTTCAAACGATATTTTACAAATCAGCGATCAGGAAACGAAATCAATCCTGCTACCTTGATCGATCAACAAGAAGAGAGAGCAATCCTTCAATTCCAGAAAAATCGAATTCGGTAATGCGTGTTTTATTTATGTCAGATGGCCCAAAGTTGAGATTGCGTTCTATAAAATTCTATGAGTATGATAGTTCGGCTTATCTCCGCAAGATGCTCTCGTATGTATGAAATACTTGTAATTGATTCAAAGAACGAATAGATAATGGGTTCACGGTAGTGTAGAGGTTAGCACATTCGCCTTTCAAGCGGACCACCGGGGTTCAATTCCCCGCCGGGGCCAACGTGCTGGGTAATCGCACGTTAAAAGGTAAGGCCTCGTTAATCCATTGCTCGCACAAGTTTCAACTTCTGAGGGTTGACGTTCATCAGCTGGTTAACGGAACGAACAATTTTTGAACAACGAACAACAATATGAATAATAGATTCAATTATAAATAATGTAACGTTTAATCGTTACAGGTTCACCAATAATTGACTACATTGAACAATTATCGAACTCAACTTTATTTCACTTTCGATATAACAAAACACTTCAACTAAAACTTCAACTATTTGAATCTCTATCGTCTCATTATATCGCTCCGCGTGTCGCACTGTACTTCCACTAGACTGTCTTGATAGGCAGGTGGATAACGCTTATATTTGGCAATCGAAGGTGCTAGATTTTTCTTTGGAATTCTATCGAACGACGGTAACGGTGTTCTCGTCAGATCTCGAATGCCGACGAACATCGAAAAATCGCAAAACTCTACTCGGGCTGAGCGCGCTCTTAGCCACATCAGTGATAGTTTACGGCTATCAGTGGCGGACTGTGTTGATATCTTCAGGGCATGATTATTGAAAAGCGAGTGTTCGCTACAATGGTTGCTCAAGAACTACTTACAAACTACTAAAAAAATGTTCCAAAACCTTTAGCAACTGAAGGCGGAGTCTTAGATATGATGAGTTTTGAAGTAGGATGATTTTGGCAAAAAAATCAATCAGTAGTAAAATAGTAGGCAGAGTCAAGATGGTACGAAATTTGGAATGATAGAAGCCAGACTCCTGAATTGGGCATTTGGAAAAACCGACTAATTGTATAGAAAATGCATTTACCCGATCTTTCAATAACAAGATTGCAGTTTTACAATAAAAAATGTTTCCTTTGTCAATCAAATAGACATTATAACAAAGTTTTGAGAAGAAAAATGATAAAAGATATTGACAAATATTTACTCTCAGAAAAGATTGAAATTCTGATATTTTATTAGAGAAACGCAATTGCAGGTATATATTTATTTTGCTCTTTGCCTATCTTGAAACAAAATTTGTATGTTTTAACTGTCACTGTCATAACCGGTGTACAGAGTGTTCCAAATTTGGAGGTGGCCATTGGGATCTCAGACACTTAAAAAAAACAGAATCGGAATAATCTGAAAAAAAATGTACTCATCAACATGATGTTTTGAAATCTGGATAATTTCGAATATTTTCAGAGATATCTATTTGATCAATGCCACTAGGCATCGTTATTATCAAATATAGAGTTACGAAATATCATTCAATTCGTTTTCAAAAAGTTCCATCGAATACAGTGTATTCTATTATATCAGGTTATATAAAAAACAAAGCTGGTTATGGTTTCTGAAGAACGAAACGTCGGATTCAGAACCTAAGCACTGTATGTTGTAGAATGAAAGAAATTGCTTCAAAAAAGTGTTTTTTGTTCAACAATGGCGTTTCAAATAACGTCAGGAAAAAATAAGGAAATCGTGCAGTGCAGCTATTTTTAAGATATCTCCGGAAATATTCGATATTTTGTTGATTTCAAAACACCATTCTGAAGAGTATCAAATTTAGCACCTTTTTCCTGATCTAATCGATCCAGTATTTCTTATCAGTTTCCGGAATCCCAATGGTCACCCTTGAATTTGGGACACCCTTTACATCCATTGATCTCTAACTCTACAGAAAAACCATTTACTTATATATTATGTAACAGAAAAATCTAGTGTTCGCTTTGAAGCTACGATTTTGAATCGTGATGGTTTATTGTTAACTCCAATCTGTCCACAGATATATGATTTGGTGACAATCCATCCCTTTGGATACCTTAAGCTTCTTCTGATGTCGATGAAGCCTTGCGTACGGATTAATTTCACATCAATACTCAAGCATATAATACGTCTTTGGTATTCACTAATCACTTGACGAGAGTTTTGAATGCCATTTTGGGTGAAGTTTTTTATTCTATTCCTGTCACACTGACATTCTAATCAACAACACAAACAAAAAAAGGAAGATACGGGTGTTGTTAGATAGTTAACAAAATAAATAAAACTGCCTCTCAGCCTGTCGGACTGTGTTTAGCTCAGTTGAATAATATTTGAAACAATATTGAAAACAATGACGATTGTCAATTCACATCGGCTGAGTTGAAAGATGTAATTCAAGGTTATGTTTCAGATGACAAGACAATTATAGAAAATTGATTGCTCGATACGGCAGTAATATTTTAATTACCACGAAAAGCAAATCTTTGACTATAATTTGTTTTCGAGATACTGCAGCTAATATTTCGACTAATTCGTGGTAGGAAGAAAAAAGGAAAAATTTTCATGACGAACGTTTACGAATTGTAGAAGCTGCTGCATCGATAATTGGAGAAGATATCCGTTCCATTACAATTTTTCACGACTCCTATCCACCACCAAGTCAAATGTTAGATAAAATCAATGATGACATTCCACAAACTTTATCATATTTCTTACACAAATTAATTGTAAAGAATAAAAAAGGGCAAACAAAAATAGTTGAAACTAAGTCTACAGCCATAGCCCATGCCATTATGAGTGTAGTGCGTCCACGATAATTTTCATCACAGCTCCTACTTAGCCTTTCCGTATTCCTTCATAGAAGATATGCCCCAAAAAGATTACTAGATGTTTTGTCAAGTTTTGGATTCTGTGCTACATACAATGATGCTGTGACGTATGAAGTGTCAACTGTTTATCATCCTCAACCTCGTATTCTTCCACAGCCTGATGTAATTTTACAATATGCTGCAGATAATACAGACATTAATGTTTCCACAATTGATGGGCATAATACTGTGCATATAATGGGTGTAATAAAAATAATTTCTCCAAGTAACGCTGTTCTCGCTGATATGCCCATCGTGAAATGTAAGAGTAAACCAAACGCTGAGAGTTTAGCTGCAGTTTCACATGTACCTTTACGAAAATAATGAAGTAGCTAGAATGAGTAAAATTACAGCCGAAGGAATTGATTATGATGTTATAATTAATGAACGACTTATTGTGAGTATACGGAAAGTGGAGAGGTGTCAATGGTCTGCCAGGATGGAATGGTTTTCTAGAGGAGCTAACAAAAAATAATGAAGACTTCACAACACCGACCGTAATGTTCCTACCCTTTATTCATCAAGTAATAAAGATACAATTTACACCACATTAGATTGTGCAGTACGTAACGCTAAATCGCATGGACAAAATTGTTTCGTAATTACTTTTGATCAGCCACTTTACTATAAAGCTTAAACGCAGAGTCCACTAGCGAAGAAAATGATGAAGATGTTGATTTAAATACAGCAATAAGTCCACTCGATGTTTTGTCAGCAACTTCTGATGGAGTTGAAATTGAGGATATCGACGACGAATTAATATAAATGAAAATTTCATGCGCCTTGCATTCTACCTCAAAGGTGGTGCGGAAACGAGTGCATAATCATAAAGTAGTCGCTTTATCAGCGCTCTAGTTCGAAAACGGTTGACTTTACAGAAAAATGCAAAAGACATTTTTTGTAGATAATCGTATGAGTAATAATTTTTATACTGACCTCCGAGCCATAGGTCGCGAGATATTCCCGAAAAACTGATTTTCGTGACCTTTCGACCTTTACAACTTTTTTAGCCGGCACGATATCAATGTTGATTTTGCATATCTTCATTAAAACGCCATAATGAAGGTGTATACCAAAATTCAGCTCAGTAGGAATTTTTCCGCAGATAAAACCTTAAATGTTCGATTTCCAAAATGCGCCTATACTCTTGATTGAAATTGGAAATGAGCTGCCTTTCAGTAGTAATACTCTCCACTAATCATATAAATAGAGTATAATTCAATATTTAAGTTGAGCATAATGGAACCCGTGTACATATGCAATATGCGCCTTAAGAGTACTCTTCTGGGTATAAGCTTTGGAACATATTTTGCAAACGAACTGAGGTCCCATTCCACATTCATATCGCTCATGCCGAAGAAGGTTACACTTATATTTGTACAATCGGCAACACCGTTCACACTGGAACTCAGCATCTGAAAAAATAGGTTTGTGAATAAATCGATATCATCACCATCTATTAGTAGTGGAATGTTAATTTGAAAAGAAAATGGAAAATATTTGTGCTGGGTTACTTGTTCACGTCGCAGATGAAGGAGCTAGAGAATCAAATGAAAACGATAAAAGTTTCACAGAGATATTGAAAACATTTTTTTGTAACACCTACTGATGTAGAAGAAATATTCAAAGCTATTGATCAATATAAAGGCGTGTTCCAGGAAAGTTCTAAAATTATGATCATCTACTATACATGAATATCCCGGGGCAACCAGTTTTTATTTTTTGAAAAATAAATATGTGATAGAGTTAATACTACTGGGAATATACATATACCTAGGAGATTACGCAGACGAATAATTTAAACCGTTTTCATACCAAAGCCAAAGCGTGTACAAAAAGGCTTGAGGAAGCAAATGAATAGCGAAATACGTTTTGCGGTTTTCTAAACTGTTCAGTAAAAGTCTCACAATGAAGTATTTCCTGAATGATTCAAAAATAAGTTGGTATTTTTTAGAAGACAAAATACAAGCACTATCCTTGAGACGGTCCAATAACGGTGCCTGTGCGAAAGTACCGATTCACGTTGGATTTGAATCGCTGGAGATTAAATTCATTTGGAAAAACGTTCTCAGGAAGTTTATTCCACATGAACGCTACTCTCCAAATGAAAGAGTTCTCAAACAGTGAAGTTCAAGGTGTACTGAGTTGAACCGCAAAACGTCGCGTATTTCTGAAATGTACTGCTCTTGATGGAATCAAATGAGCCAAGTCACTTGATCACCTCGCACGAAGGTATCTATAGAAGAGAGACAAATCTCCAACATTTCTTCGATGTTCCAGACTATACAAATTGCTAGTGATGTTCGCGTCTCAAATCAGTCGGATGGCTATTTTCTGAATGGAATCCAGCAGCTTCAGGGTACGCTTAGGGGCGGAGCTCCATACATGAGAACAATACTCCCCAAAGGTCTGATCTGAATTTTATATAGCATCAAAAACAGTGTTCTGGTTCGGAACAGTGTTTCAAGTTTTTAAGAAGCAGACTTTGCAATTCCAGCGACATGATTATGCCAAGACACATTGGTATCTATTTCAATCCCCAATAAACTTATCAAAGCAGAAAGCGAAATTATATGTCCTGACATAATTATATCCGGGTCGGAGATATTCATCTTTTTGGAGGAAACCAATACCTGGGATTTTGTGGCATTAAATTGAACCTTGTTAATTTCACCCTAATTCGATTGGATTCTTGCTGTTTTTCAATAAGTCCTTGACATACAATAAAAAGAGGGTTGGAGACAGTATAGATCCCTGGGAAACACCAGCGTTGATGGTGAAAGTATTCGAGAGATATCCATCGACAGCTACTAGCAGGAATCGTTCTTTCAGGAAGTTCGGGAGCCATACACATAAATGACAAGCCATAGCATCGAAGTTTGGTCAGCAAACCCTCATGCCACACACGATCGAAAGCCTTAGCAATATTAAGCACAACAGCTCTTGACTCTCCATGTTTCTCGATTGTGTTATTCCAAAATAGGGTGACATACGTTGGAAGGTCGCCTGTTGATCTCTGTTTCTGAAAGCCATATTGATGATCATTCAAGACGTTGAAGCCTTCCAAATAATCAAGGATGTGGTGTTACGACTTTCTCCATGATTTTTGATATCACTGATAGCAAAGCGACTGGTCTATAGTTATTTGGAAGAATTTTCTTCCCCTTTTTGGAAATAGGCTGAATGCGAGCAAGCTTCCAACAAGAAGGAAAACCCCCTTCCTAGTAAGACAGACAGGTTGAAAAGTCTGTGAAATACTGGTGCGAGTT
>WOGR01002049.1:0-18314 GCA_015342045.1 Leptinotarsa lineolata | reverse complement strand
CCTACCGAGTGACTCACTGACTGGGTCACCGCCTGAGTGACTTACCGACTGATTCACTGACTACCAATCGACTGACTGATTCACCGACTGAATCATTAACTGACTGACTCACCGATTGACTCATTGACAGCCTCACCGACTGAACAACTGACTGTCTTACCGACTCACAAACTGACTGACTACCGACCGACTGACTCATCGACTATCGACAGACTGACTCACCGACTGATTACCTGACTGAATTACCGGCTGATTGACCTACCATGTGACTCATTGACTGACTCAGCGACTACTGAGTGACTGACTCACCAATTGACAGACTCATCAACTGATTAATTGACTCACTGAGTCACCGACTGACTGACCTACCGAGTGGCTCACTGAGTCACCGACTGACTGACCTACCGAGTGGCTCACTGACTGAGTCAACGCCTGAGTCACTTACCGACTGACTCACTGACTACCGATCGACTGACCCACCGACTGACTTTTAACTGACTGACACACCGTTACTGACTGACTCACTGACGCCGACTACCGACCAACTGACTCATTGACTGACTCAACCACTGACTGACCCGCTGACTGACATCATTTCCCTTTATGAATACACCATATATTGGTTCGATATCTATTGAAAAAAACGTTTGGATCCTATCTTATGCACATGTATTGTTTTGCTTATATGACCTTCGTGTACACTCCACCGAAGTTTTAGAACCAGTCTGTTTGGAGACAGGAATAACGGCGTTGCTGTACACGGTGAAATTAATTTGTCATTTGATTGCCCTTCCCAATAGAATATTTAGAATGATCAAAGTGATTTTTCCACTCGTGGAGCGTCCTGTATGTTCGGATTTTCTTCATTGGTGGCATGATGCGAATTTCCTATGCAGCCATGCCGATAGGGGTGTAACTGTTAATTCTATGATTCAATTATCTGCTTGGGAAGATTTTCACTTTACAGTTGCGACAGCGAAACGTACAGCAATCAAACACATTCTTTTTATATAACGTCTTTATCTTCTACATAGTCAAAAAAGAAGACATAACAATTATTGTTCAATCAGAGAGAGTCATCTTTGGAGTATAACACTCAGGTAACTATACAAACATGAGTAGTCGGCAATGAGACCAAGTGATGATTCATTTGGCCGCAAAAGCCTTCACAATTTTGATGATTTATTATTGTCGTTTGACAGATTAATAACATTACCGTTAAGTAAATAAATAATCTTAAATGAGAAATGGCTGTCTAATGTTTTGCATTCTGGAATATTCAAATTGCCGGATATTGGAATCGAAAACTGGAATATAAAACATTTCATTCATGAGATGCACTCAAAATCGTAAAACTGGGTTACTTTTTAGTGAATTCAAAAAAATAAAGTTCTTTGCCGACTTCTATTGATTACACAAATTGATGACGGGTGCTATTATTTTGTTGTCCCAACTGTACTCAATTTCTCAAGTGATTTATATTGGTTTTTTGGAATTCATAGTGTTTGATGAAACCTTTTTAACAGTAATAATAAAACAATGATTATGAGTCTATAAATACGACTTTAATGCGATTATGTACAACATCGACATCTATAACTTAAAAACTAACATAAAAGAGGTACTTTATAAATATCTATATACTTTTTAAATAAAACTAAAATACAACTCCGAACTGAATCCGTTTATACAAAGAAATATCTAGAATTGAAATACAGTTATTTTTCAGAATTAATTACAAACAATTACGTTATAGATTGCCCTCTAAATGAGTAAGACTTATACAGAAATTATCGTGAAATGTTGGTGCTTTCTCACAGACTGGTACATTTTCTAGAATGCCAAAACTAAATATTTCATAACTCCATTTCTTTAAAACATCATACAAGTTTTCAAAAGATTCGGAGACTTTACATTTTCCAGATTCAAATAAAACTAATACTGGCATACTTTCAAAAACTAATGGTTTGGAAAAATTTCAATATTTTTTATTCAAGAAAAACAAATACAAAACTGATGTAGCTCAGGAGCAATGAACTGCACGGTTTTTTTCTTTTCTGATATCTTTGGAAAAATGTGTAAATCATTGCAAATATTTGTTTTAATAATGATGGAAAGAAGTAACCCATCTGAAATAAGTACTATACATTACGAACATCGACTACACAGAATACACTTTTTTACAGTCGTGAAAAGTACTCAACCGCTGCTTTTGAAGTAACTAGTTGTATGAAAGATATTCAGAACTATCATTGTGAGAGTCAAGAGTTAATAATGGAACTTTATATCCGTACAATTCGGTGCATATATTTAGAAGTAACAGTGGAAAGTATTTCATTCAGATAGGTTCTTTCTTTTTATTTGTATCTGACTTGTTCTCCAACAAACGAAGTGGAAAAATTCATTTTCTGGTACACAGTATGGAATTATTTTGACACAGTCATGAAGACTTCTATGAAATATTCAATAGTTTTTCGATGAATGAAATATATTTCAAACGATGTGATAATTTTACGAAATGGTAGTATTTCAATGAGCCATGCCATCCCAAAAAATATTAAGTAACTCGCCGAGACAAACAATAAACATGAAAAACATACAAGTCAATACTTTCTAATTTTGTTATATAGTACAATTACCTGTATGAAATAAAAAGTATTATGAAGTTTAATTTTTGAAAGAAGTATGTCTACTGGTCACATTTTGGTACAAAGAAAAAAATCTACGCCTAAAAATAAATTATTTTTTGTGATGAGTTAATCTAATCATACATAGAAAATGTCTATATTGGTCTTCTAAACACCAATCTATTGATTGTTCATGTAATATATAAAAAATTGGCAAGATTTCATACTGTACAGCCCCAATAATATAAAAAGGATTGATAAAAACTATATGAGCAATGCAAGAGGAATGACATTGTATTAATAACATCACTTTTGATTTGGTTTCATAATAATTTCAGATGTAAGGATACCTATATTTCTCTTTCCATCGTCAATAATTCATTCATCTTTCATTGTTGCTAAGACTTCTGTTTCTACAGAATTATTGAAATGAAACTGTTTCACTAGATACGGCTCATTAACATCAAACTCCATATATTAAACCAGCTGTGGTGGAAGTAGTAAAACCATTGGTATCGCCAGATATACTAAGAATGTGAGAACTTTCTCAACGACATATTTTTAGTCGGGTAAATGCACACCTGTGCCCCAAATTAACCATTTTCGTATCTCTTATAGTTTCCGAGATCCCAATGGTGAGGATCGAATTTCAAACACCCTGTATATACTGTGACTGCACCGATTGAACTTCAAGTTTCGGTGCAGCAAAATAAAAAATTATCTGCTTCTTAACACACTGCATGTTATGTGAAAGGAGTGCCTGGGAGAATATAACAGATACAAACCTCTTGCATTCACATTTTACACGTGCAATAAAACAAATAGAAATAGGATTTTCATCCTGAATTTTCAGATTTTCATAAATTATTTTTTACTTTGAAAACTTTAGTGAATATTAGTTTTTTCTGAATTATTGCCAAACAATTACATCTATGTGTTTTTTGATTTTCCTAACTCATATGAACAAAAAAATGCAAAACTTTTTGATAAAGTTTGATTTTTAATGTGTATCTATTGAAGTAACTGATCAATGCCACAAACAGTTTGTTTGATTTTACTTTGTTATCTGGAAAAACTGATCCACTCATTAAATTTACAAGAATATACAAAACCCTCATTCAGTTTCAAATGAACAAAATATCATTAACCACTCTTATTATACAATATTTTGTCAATAATATCTTTGGAGGCAGTGTCCCGATTAGAAAAATGGTTAATAATATCTTTTATCTGTAGAGGTTCATCCGAAGGCTCAATTGAATCAAACGATAAAATACTTCACTCAAAATTGTAGTATACAAATTTTTATTATCGAGAAGTTTCACTTCGATGTTGGTTGGGAAAGTGTGCGGCTGAAATAGTTGGATTTAATCAAAACCACAAAGCAAGTGAAATTTCTTCGAGTGCACTCCTTAAAATTATTAAGCTTATTCTCACACCTACAATGGAAGAATTTTCCTACAAGATAGATTAGAATAATCTCTTTTGAATACATATTATTTACTCTTTCCTATTTTTATATAGTAGTTAATTGACGAAAAAGAAACATTCAGAACGAGTCACCTAAATACATGCATTTTTCACAGAAAATTCAGTTATATACATAAATGTACAGGATAGTTAATATTAGATAAATTATTTTTGTGCAGCTAAATATGAGATGTTCTGTATAGTTATCATTAGTTAGTTGTTGAAATCTTTCACTTACTAATTGATGAAATATTTCAAACTATAGAAATTTCAAGCCTTCAGATATTTTTCTCATGGCTACTGTTTACCTAAAAATTTTCTAGTCACTCTCTTATCCATTCATTTTTTCATTTGTTGCTGTCATATTTAGTAAATGAATATCTACTTAAGTACTATTTGTTATAAAAAGCCACATGATAAGACAGACATTTGTATTTTCATTTGAAAGTAGAAAAATTAAAGAAATTTATGATTCTTTTGGAATGAAATGTGGTAAAATATTATATAACTGACCGACCCTTGCTGAAAATCCATTTTAACGTATTCAAAAAAACACACCTTAATGTGGTATTTTCACTTGAAAGTTGACATAGATCGGAAGTATACAATTTGAGTTGTGGTTGTCGTCCAAAATTTTATATCGGACAAACCGGAAGAACTTTTCCTACGAGAATGAAAGAGCGCAGTAGTTTTTTGAATGTGAGTACCACTTCAACATTTGCGATTCATCTAGAGGGGAACAAGTTCAATTACGATTATGACATATTGCATTTCAAAGAGAAAGGTTCCAAACTCAAACTTTTGGAATGTACAGAAATCAATAGATGTAAAAATTCTGGATTATTGGTCAATATATTTGAATTGTTCTACTTTATTGAATTTAGTTTGCAAAGAGGAAATTCGTAATTAAGACAGATCTTGAACGTAGGTAAAATGATAGCTCAGGTAAAAATTGTTATTCATTATTCTTCAGTCTTGTGAGTTGATCCTTGATAGGTAAACAGTTTAGGTAATGAATTTATTATGTAGAGATTCGGCAGGTACTGATGTTCACAATGATTCAAATTACTATAAAAGCACAACACAAAAATTAAGACTGAAACTAAGATACTGTAACGCTTTTTCCGTGGCTTCGACAATAATTGACCACAGTTTACAAATAAACTCAAGTTTATTTCACTACTATACTGCCAATACAACACACAAACTTCAATTGAACTTCAGACTAATTCTCAAATGTATATAGTCTTATTATATCACTTCGTACCGCACTTTCAACTAGACTAGCCTCATCTGCCTGTTGGTAGTGTTTATATATCGTAATGGAAGTCTCTAGAAGCCGATAGGGAAGTCTTTCGAAGCGGCGCGATATTTTGAACGATGGCGAAGCGAAGATTTGTGACACCCGAGGACTTATCGTATAGCGAAACACGTGTTACCATTTTGTAAACTTTAAAGTGAAAATCTCCCATTGAAGTGTGTCTCTTGAATACGTTGCAAAGTGAAAAGTACATTATAAATGCGGAAAGACATCTGATTTTTTACTTAATTGTTGATTCCAAATACAAGCATTTATAAACAATGGAAAATTCGTCCTTCCTCTCTGACAGTTTCTCAATGAATGAATTTTATTGTTTTTTAATTTCATCATTGTGATTTTTATAACTGGTTGGAACAATGTAATAAATGTTTCAATTTTAATGTGCGGAAAAAATTTTATGCATTGAAATTTCCATATTTTTTTCAAGTTGACTTGAATCAGGTATAGTAGGAGATACAATAAAATTCCATCAGCATGTAATATTGAAAATATGCTGCCAACTGACGCCCTCTGTTCAACTATGCTTTATCCTCCTTGAATGCTTTACCACTTGTAGATGTTCACTTGATTCACAACCTATTCACTATACTCCACAGTTTTGAAGTTTCACTGAAAATTTAGTAGACAGGGTCTGTTCAATGTTCACCCACTGAGTTGAAACTGATTGAAAGTGAGAAGTTTAATAAATGCAATGAGAAATGTGACACTGTGTATCACAAGAAACAAAACTGCAATGTACACAGAGTACTCCATAATATTGGAAGAACCATTTATTTTGGAAGAAAAGTCGCTTTTGAGACAGGTGGTAGAGGAAATGTATGGTCATTATCAAATATAAACCAGCCGTATCAAACTTCTCAATTATTACTAGAGGAGAAACTGCGAATTGGAAGTGAAAATATAAATTATTGTACCTGTCATCAAACAAACAAAGAGCATGAGGAATCTGATGAAGGCGTCAAAACAAAACTGGACACAATAATAAAAAAAAGTGAGTCTGGTCGAGGAGATAAACCTGATGAGAAATATGTTGTCCCTTCTGTCAGCTCAGATTAAATTGCTTATGAAATAATGAAGCCAGGGATGCCACAAAGGGGAACTCTTTTTTGTGGGAAACCAAAGCAGCTCAGTCACAACCCCCCTAGCCAGTCCATCAACGGCTAGAGCGGATACAGTGCTGCTGGTGGAAGGAGAGATCGAACTACAGGACAGCAACTCCCAACCGGGTATTACACCAAGTCTGGAGATAATGGACAAGAATGTCGTAGTGGGTGGGGAGGAAACCATGTTGGAAACAACAACTTTCGCCATCCCTATTGCTTCAGAAGAGCTGCCTTCTGCTGCTAGCCCTTTGCTGGCACATCCACCTTCTGAAAGACTGAGAAGGTCAAAGTATGGAAATTTTAACTTTGATAAACACTTTGAACAATACAATACATAAAATATCTTTGGAAGCGAAGACGAGCAATCTCTTTTTATAGATATAGGGAAGACAGAGTAAAAGAACAAATTAAACCATCAGTGAAGATGAGTGTTATGAATAACTCAGAGTAATGCAGCACTGGAAGCATACACAATTGATGAAATTACAGCCCATGAACTAACTCTGAATTATTATGAGGTATATGCGAAAGAATTCAAATGAGTAATGGTATGTATGTTCATGAAAGCTAACTATTAAGAATCGATTACGAACTGAATCGTTTATTTGGAAAACATTGGAAAACACAACTATGCAACTATTTCTGGTACAAAACTGAAGAACTGTAATCTTAGGGTTTCTATAATAACTGTGCATGGACCCCAAATAGCGATGTGAGACGTTATAACTAGTTCAATTAATTTATATGATGTGCATTTTTACACATTGATTTGGGTGATGAATAAATTCAATTCGATTCATGAACTATTCTGTTGAAAGCATGAGATTTCAATAATTTTTGATTAGAATTAATTAATTAATATTAATACTATTGTTGTTACTGCTTGTGCGAGAACTGTTAAAAAATATATAACAACAAATCTGTTAACTATTCAGAACATTGATCCATATTCATTGAAATCAATGATAAATGGAATTGAAAAAGCAAGGAAATACTGTGGGTCTATCAAGTCATTCCACAAAAACTGAAATAGGTTCAAATGAAATTGAAATTTTTTACTATAGTATATAAGATATTCATCGATGAGGGGAAAATGTTTACCAAGTTTTAAAAGATACTTACGTCCGGTGAAGGAATATAAAATTTGTGGAATTGATTGTCGATGGTCATTTTATAGGAAATGTAATATTTCTGCCTGATGACAAACAATCACAGTTAATATGGTTCCCATGAAGATGAATGTGATTTTCATCCATCATCGATCCAAACGATATGACTAGCTTATATATACACCATATTTGGAATATTTTTAATTTTTCCTTCATTTCTGTTCAAAAATTTTATCATGGTTTTGCCTTACCATAACATACCGAATTATTTTATGATGAATCTGGATTATTTGCACACTCGAAAAATAAAAATGTATAAGTTTGATGAGGAAGGAAAAAGTAACATCAAGAAAGAAGATATCACTTTTCTTGTCTTTTTTACTTTAGAATTGGTAAAATCCCTGGTGTGATTTATGAATAATTATATTTTTAAATAAAGCATTCTTCCAATATGCACACATTCCCCTATGAATGTATTACTGGCAAATGATTTTGGGAAAACCATTGCAACTAATTTGAATATCACAGAAAAAAATGTTAAAAGTGAATGGATATCGCACAATCTAAAAACAAATTCCACAAAGCTAGAGCATCTCCAAAAAAAAATTTGCCACTCCAAATCCAACATCGTGATCAGACGAAAGTTACCAGTAAACATATTTTTTAAAAATATTGTGTATATAACACGTTATTTGATTTGTTGCTATATCTAATAAAATATGTCGCTAATCATCTACACATAATTCTTAGTTTTCGGCAGAAAAACGGTGATTTTTTCTTTATGAACGTCAAATTTGTATTGACATTTTGAACAGTAGTGCCGTACGAATTGCCAAATTCGAATTTACATAATTTTTTTACAAAATTCAAAATATTGAATATTCTCACAAAGATGTAGTTTTTTACGCAACAGACTTTTGGTTTTTTCGGAAAATACATCAAAGTTTGATTTTCAAATGAAACACCCTGGATTCTATCACATTTTTGAAATCTACATAATATTCTGAATCCGATAATACCCCATAGTTGACATTTGATTTATGGATCGAAAAGAGATCTAAAGGAGTTAAGTCGGGTAATCTTGCAGGCCACTTGACTGAACCATGTGCTCTAATCCAAACTTCGTTTATAGACCATACGGAGTTCATATGCAGCACACACAACTTTTTGTTTAGCTACACTGTGTCAGCTGTCATCTATAAATGATGATTGAATTTTATATGCTGTTTGAAAGTCGTTTTCATTGTATTTATGTTATCGTCTATATTATTGAAGATTTGGTTTGCAGCTCATTTTTTTCTGAGTTGGCTACTCAGTATTTGTCAATAATATCAGTAGTTATATGTAGTTTACATTAATATTGTTCAAATTTGAGCTTTATCTGCTGTTTTCATTGTATTCATTTTCCATTAGTATACTCAATATTTAGTTGAGGTTAAGTTATGAACAATGAACATGACAACTGACACTAATGACATAACAGATTGGCCAAATCAGAAAATACAAATGTGTTTCAAATATTGATACTGTTTAACGCCAATCTTTGCTAGTCTTTGCCGGTCAACTGTGACTCTGCCAGGGTTGCGTTGAACTTTACTTTAGCTTGTCGATCCTTCTGCGTCGCTTCGAGATCAATCCCATCGGCTTCCGAAGACTTCCATCGACATATATACGCACTACCAACAGGCATAGGGGGCTAGTCCAGTTGAAAGTGCGGTACGAAGTGATCTAATAAGGGGGTAGACATTTGAGAATTAGCCGGAAGTTCAATTGGATGTTTTGTATTGTATTGGCAGTGTAGTATTGAAATAAAGTTGAGTTCAACTGTACAGTGTAATTGAAATTTGAGAGGGAGTTATTTTTCATGTAATTTCAAGGTTGGCGATTCGTATGGCATTTTCCTTTCCCAAGCCATTTGTTTGTATCTTTTAAGGCTGTGTACCGTTCGAAATTCTTACTTGTTCTTTGGTTGAAAAGGAAATGATTGCTTCTAGATAGAATGTTATACTTTTGCTTGCTGATATTTGTTAATAATTGAAAATAAGTCATGGAAATGCATGAATACTAATAAGTTCCTGGGTATCAGACAAAAATTTTTTAGAAAAAGTCAAACGAAGTCATAATCTTTTTCTGTTCTTACACTTTCAATGAATAATTTGGGTGTTGCATTTTTGAATTCTCGTGAAGAATACGTATTTTTCAAATGCAGAGTGACTTCAAAGAGACACAGTATTTGTATATATACAAGTAGTGCAGCTGGCATGTTAAGCTCATTTAATACGTTAGCTTGGTGTTTTTACCAGTGAGATGAACCTTTAATGTTCAGAAATATACAAAAAATTATTATAAACAAATGTTTAAAGTCACATTCGCACCTTAATCGATATAAAATCAAATGGAATTCAATACAATATGTTCAATAAATTACAAACTTAGTAGTTGGAAAAACTGTTCTGTAGAATTGATTTCTTGAATGGCCACAGTCTTCACAGTCGTTTTCATAAAATTTGCAACCTCTTCCTAGACTCATAAAATGAGGGTTACTATAAGTTGATTGGCATAATCTGTATAACGAAAATGCTAGTTTGATTCATTGTTATATTTACATGGAATACCTCATTTTATTAACAATTTTTCATTCAATTCATCGGATGTAAAGCACATGTATTTTTTCTCAGTTGGCTACTCTGTGTAGTTGTCACTAGTGTCAGTTGTCATGTGTAATTGATGTTTTAATTACTCATTTCAGAGTTTTATTTGCTGTTTTTATTGTAATCATTTTCCAATAAGTATTTCAACAATTGCACATATATTTTTTCTCAGTTGGCTACTCTGTGTATTTGTTACTAGTGTCATATCTGAATTACTCATTTCAGAGTTCCATTTGCTTTTTTCATTGTAATCATTTTCCAATTAGTATTCCTACTATTCAGAAGAAGGTAATAGCTTGAGCAGTTCATATAATAAATAAACAGAGTAACCAACTCAAAAAATATATAAATTGCTCCAAATTAAATCCTTATCGAGACTCTTTACTTCCTCATCAGGACTTTGTAACAGTGAAATTTTCTACAAATATCCACAATACTATTTTACACACATAAACATTTCAAACAATCAGTAGATTTACTACAATAAAAAGACAAACTTTAGTAATTATACCATGGAAATAACGATGAATTGAGTATTTGAAAAACACAATTTCATGTGAGATTTCTGCTTGAAAGGTTTCCAAAACCGAAACCAAAACGAGAAAATTCGTATCCTATATTCCATTGGGATATATAAACACTACCAACAGGCAGAGGAGGCTACTCTAGTTGAAGGTGCAGTACGAAGTGATCTAATATGGCGATATACATTTGAGTATTAATCTGAGTTCAGTTTAAGTTATTGTATTGTCAATGTAGTAGTGAACTAAACTTGAGTCAATTATTGTCGAACCCACGAAGAAAACGTATCAGTATCTTAGTATTAGTTATAATTTTTAGTATTATTGTTAGTCGATAAGATTTTTTTTCTCTTTCTCAAAGTGTGAAAATAATGTACTTATTTCTTATTGTCTTTTCTTTTTCATACATGTTGAGGTAGAAAAATAACTGAAACTGCTGATATGTTTACTCATAATTTGTTCTATGCTGAACTTCCTTTATAGTGTGTTTTTTTATTGTATTGAGTCTGTGATTAGTACGACTTTATTACGTTTAAGAGTTTGTTAGGGTAAAATGGTATTGTGGATTATATTTTTTGAGTCTGAGACATGAAATAAACAAATGTCATTGTGTAGTGTTGTCGTCTCGAATATTTTATTATTTTAATGTTTTTTATTTTTATTATGTCTCTAATATGCGTGATGTTTTCAAAATAGTTATATTTTCAACACGAAGAAACTCCTTTTCAAACCCTGAAGAATTTAATTGAATTCGAAACGTTGGCACGAAAACAACTGTTTTTTTCAAGAAAAACTGTACCTGTTACGCATGGATCACTAAATCAGTTAATTGATTATATTCAACATCCCTCAAAAAAAAGTTCTATTAGATATATTATTTTCATTATACAGATTATAGTTGTGGGTTTTTTTAAGAAAACATATATTTGATTATAGATCAATTTTCATGACATATTTGGTTCGTATCAAAACTTGAAAGAATTTGACTTTTTATTATAACCCAAAGCACTTGAGTAACAATCACAAATTATTTTCTACATTATATAATTTTTAGAAATACTTTTAGAATATAGCGGATCACACTTTCTTACCTAACTTCTACTTTCTGAATGCTTCAATTCATATATCTAAAACTATCTTCCGCAAGAAAGGAAACCTATCACTTGATTCATTCTAGTTTTTTGATTGTTCAGTGCAATTTCTTGGTCTTTGATCCGTGATATGTTCTCGTTTAAAACCACAGAACAGTTTTCCCTTTTCTTCTACAAACAACACGACCATCAATTCAAAAAAAATGACTATAACACTTATAACAAAAATATCCGCG
Organism: Leptinotarsa lineolata; assembly: GCA_015342045.1. Taxonomy (NCBI): domain Eukaryota; kingdom Metazoa; phylum Arthropoda; class Insecta; order Coleoptera; family Chrysomelidae; genus Leptinotarsa; species Leptinotarsa lineolata. Next base: position 6,185 of record WOGR01002049.1, on the reverse strand, counting down.
CGGAAGCGAACATCTATCAAATGCATAAATTAATATAAATTACGAAATACATTAAATTATGTTATTAACAATTGTCATGTTCCTCATCTCTTTGTTTAACAAATACAAAGTCCCGCAACTACTACTGAATCACGAAACAAATCAATGGTAGGTATCTAAAATCATCCGAAAGGTGTCTAGAAGAAGAAAGGAATCTTCTAGGTGTTATCTTTATAGCCTGATGTGCGATCACCGTTTTTCACAGCTAATCGGAGGTAACTGTTCACTCTGCTCAAGATTTTCTTCAGCCATTAGTTGCCGTTTGTATTCCGTGCCGCTATGATGGCATTCCTGTTGTTGGAGTCTGTGCCGTAAATTTTTCCCGCTTTCTTTGCCATCGAACCAAGCAGCTCCTGGGACAGTTTGTGCGCCGATTTTAAAGAGTTGAGCCACTCCTTTAGGCCAATTTCGTCCTTGAAACAAAAATAATTTACTTCACGACATCGATTGATAACAGTGTCAAAGCTATTTTTCATTTTTTGTTTGGCCGTGGTCGGCGGGTTTTTAATACTACTGCGGAGGACATTATAAAAGGCGATGAACGGTTGAGTTATGCTGGAATTTGTCTCCGGTTTTATATCATCATAGGTCGATAACCTGACCTTGTTTGTAAGGACAGGTACCAGATTTTGTTTATTATGTATATGTTAAAGACCATATTGTGAAAATTTTAGAGAAACACGACGTGAATTCAATATTTAGGTCAACGAAAACTATTACAGAAAGTCTAAGGTCAGCTGAAAACCCCAGAAAACCCGAGGTATATCGGATTCTTTGTAGCTGCGGAAACCACGAAAAGGAGTGTAGGTACCACACAAGAGAAACTGTCGCCTAGGACAAACCGACAAATCAACTGTAGCTGAACATGTTCTCAGAGAAGATACTCACATCTCATTTGAAGATACATTAATACTCGAAAATTATTATACACAGGGATGCTTTCAATTGAAAAGAAGAGGCAATGAACATTAATGAAATCTGGCTACCTGACCTCAATTGTACAAACAAGGTCAGGTATTCGAATTAGGAGAAACCAATCCACACACACCTATGATAATATAAAACAGGAGACAAATACCAGCATTGTATAACTGACTCAACTCACTTTGACCGTTCCCTCATCGCTTTCGATGTCTGCCGCAGAAGTAGACGAAACGTTGATGGTTTTACTCATTGAACGCCCTTTTATGATGATCAGCACTGGAAAAAATTGGCAATATTTTGAGCAATGAAATTTGACAGAAATGTCCCCATTATTTGGTATCACTGAAAAGCATTTTTGAGAATAACTTATATGTGGTGTTCGCCAAAAAAAGCCACGGCTGATGACGAGCGATCGCGCAGTTATAGACTCTCCCAACTAAATTACAACAATTCCTTCAGGCCAGTCTCAACTCATCTACACAGTAAGTTTATGGACTGACATCTATCAGAAAACAACTACCCCACTGGCTAATACCACGAAGGGCGTTGGATTATATCCGACAGATGTCAATGCAGGATTCTTCACAGAAGTAATTCCTGCATATGCTGTTGGCGATACAACTTCCGGAATCGATTTTTAATGATCGGAACACACATATCTCGACTCTAAGTTGATGATAGACACTACTTTGCACTGACAAGTGGCCAACCAGCCCGAAACCGGTCTGCAAGTGTGTTCCGATAATCAAAATCGATTCCGGAAGTTGTATCGCCAACAGCATATGCAGGAATTACTTCTGTGAAGAATCCTGCACCGACACCTGTCGGATATAATCCAACGCCTTTCGTGCTATTAGCCAGGGGAGTAGTTGTTTACTGATAGGTGTCAGTCCATAAACCTACTGTGTAGATGAGTTGAGACTGGCCTGAACGAATTGTTCATTTAGATAATTTGATTTAAAGCCAGTCTTCAAGTACGCCCACGTACTATAAGAATGAAAATAATAATTCACGATTGAATTCTCACGAAAATTACGGAACTGAAAGAAAACATTTGTGGCGATAAGATAGAAAACTTATAAACGAAAAGGTTACTTTAGAAAAGGTTACTTTGATCAGTTGCATTGTAGCTAAATCACAGACCCGATAACTGAAGCTATCGCCACACAAAAACGGGAATGAACATCGCAGATTAAAGAAATGACGTCACAGATACCCAGACCAATGATATCAAGATCTTACACCCCATTAAAGGCGAGTACATAGCGAATACACTGCAAAACTTTAAAGGCGTTTTTCTCGAAAAACTTGTTTACGTACACTATGTACCTTTTTCAGGCGAACACCACATATGCATTTTTTATTTCCTAAACATCCCTGTCGGCAATTCTCAAATTAAACACATTGTATATATTGAATAATCAGGACATTTACCTTTTGATCGATAATATCAAAGGAAGACGATCTCGGAAACGGCAAATAAGATCAGTGTATATGTTATGTTTGCGAATCTAAACGATAAATAATTGCATAATAAATGTAACCAGACAAGTTTATACAATTGAAAAGTGCCAAGTGAATTTACTTCTAACATAAACAAAACCGGTGAAAAATCAAATGTTTATTTTGAACATGAATTTCACGTGATATTAAAATAATAACACATGCTTCATGATGGACTGTTTCAATATTTCAGCAGTCAAGGCTGAAATTACTTTGATTATTATGAAATATACCAGACCGAAATTATTTTGAATACAAATAATTATATAACATTGAATAACTGGAATAAATATTGGAGATACACCTTTCCAAGTAACTGAAACCCATTAATCAAATGCAAAATCAACTTCACCCTAAAAATTTTCCCATTATTATATTTCCAAAAACATAAGAATATTGGCCAGTATGTTTACTTAAAAAAACAAATTATTCAGTGCACAGTGATTTGTCAAATTAAACTACTAAAAGATGTCTTGGTGCAATACTGACACACATGAAATAGTTGACTTTAACCTGATACTAAGAAAAAAAAAGTTTAATCTTGTACATCAAGTTATTGACTTTTAACTTTGAAGAAGTTTGCAGGATATTTTTTAAAGAAAAAAATTTAGTATAATACAATTATTATAATATAATATAAAAGAATGAATTGTACATATCTTTAGATTTGTGTGAAAACAAATCTCGTATCTGATTTTTCATGTTCAAAAGGACTTACCAGATTCGTTAGGACAATTTTTCCATCTCTCATCCTTACAACTATACAGTTTTCATTTTTGACTTGAACCAAATCCTGACTAACTTCTTCAATTTGATCCATGAATACTAACTCTGGTTTCGCTGAATCTGGATGCAGTTCCAGTCGATTCGGGTATAACTTCGCGTACCTCATTTGCCAACTGGAAGTCCACGGTCCTCCTAATTTTTTTATGTACCCATGTAATATGCAGTCTGATTCTGAAAAAGTAATTATTCGTTACTTTGATGACGCAAAACACCTGTTTTTTACCTTTTTCGTCCAAATCATATAATTTCTTCTGTTTGGCCCTCTTTTTGTGTTCCGTTTTATCAGCCTCAAAGTTAACCGTTTCAAATACTGTTTCTGCCACTTCGTTCTGCCACCGCTCAGATATCACAAGTGGAAAATTTTTGTACAGTTCCTGATCAGCATCTGTCAACTGCGAAAAAACAATAAATGGAATATTCTAAAACAACCACAATTTTTTTAAAAGTTTCAGTCAAAATTACCGAATCAACAATGGAACTTTTCTCGACCCTATTCTGTTACTCATCTATCGATGCTCAATTACAGTAAAAGTATACAATTTTTGTTAAAACAACATGTCTATATGTATTTCGCTTTGAAGTGATCATTTATAATTTTGAAAACGATACCTTGATTCCTTTGGTGTCTTCTTCATCGAAAGAGCCGATATCAAAGGCATCAGCTGCATTGACCTCTCCTCTTGGCGGAATGAGAGGAGGTGTGTATTTTTGCAAGTATACTTGCTGCCAATCAATACCAGCGAAAAATGGGTGTTCCTTCACCTCTTCTGAACTGAAAATATAATTATAGGTAAATATAGGTAATGAAATTATAATTGAAGGTAAATTTCCGTTCTATTATCGTATTCATAGTTTCATGATGTACTAGTAGAAAAAGATTCAGTGGTATTGAAAAGCAAGTATACCTGTTGCCAATCAATACCAGCGAAAAATGGGCGTTCCTTCACCTCTTCTGAATTGAAATTATAATTATAGGTGATTATAGGTAAATACAGGTAATTATAGGTAATGGAATTATAGTTAAGGTAAATTTCCGTTCTATAATCCTATTCATAGTTTGATGATTTACTAGAAGAAAAAGATTCAGTGGTATTGAAAAGCAAGTATACCTTCTGCCAATCAATACCAGCAAAAATCGGGTGTCCCTCCACCTCTTCTGAACTGAAAGTATAATTATTGGTGATGGAATTATAATTATAGGTCAAATTTATGTTTCATGATTTACTAGAAGAAAAAGATTCAGTGATATTGAAAAGCAAGTATACCTGTTGCCAATCAATACCAGCAAAAAACAGGTGTTTTTTCATCTCTTCTGAACTAAAATTATGATTATAGGTAAATATAGGTAATTACAGGCAATGAAATTATAATTATAGGTCAAATTTCCGTTCTATAATCCTGTTCAGTTTGATGATTCACTAGCAGAAAAAGAATCAGTGGTATTCAGAAGCAACCTGTGCCAATCAATACCAGCAAAAAATGGGTATTCCTCCACCTCTTCTGAACGGAAAGTATAATTATAGGTAATGGAATTATATAATTTCAGGTCAAATTTATTTTTTATAATCTTGCTCATAGTTTCATGATTTACTAGCAGAAAAAGATTCAGTCACTCACGATTAATTGATATATTAACGTATACATGAACTTTTAGGTAATGAATATAACTTTCACGAACTTATTCAAATAATTAGTATTTTGCCAGTTGCCACTAGACTTCCATCACATTTTTCAAAAATATAGATGTAGGTAATAGTACACCCCCAAAAGTTATGTTCGATTTCCATCAATATTGAGTTGATAGTTGAAATACTGATTTCTCAGGATACTCACCCATTCCCCTTACATCCTAACCTCTTATCAATATCCCTTTGTAACAGTCCTTCTAGAAGCAATTTCAGTTCTTTGCTAAATGAATCAGGTAATTCGACATTCTGAAAATGACAATTGAATTAGCGTCTCAAGTTGAACCATCCTCGAGGTGTAAGCACTGACCTGAACTCTATCTGATTAGCTTATTGATGATGAAACTTACCATGGTTAAAGTCATCCTATCTATCTCGTGTTTATCTTTGGTTTTGTGCTGGCGGAATGGCGAGTGACCTTTGAGTAATTTGTACAACATACAGCCGAAGCTGAACCAATCCGCACTTGAGTCGTATGGTGTACCTTTCGATAATACTTCTGGTGCCATATAACCATGAGTTCCTCTGGAAAAAGAATAGAAAAATTCAGAGTTTTGAGGAACATTCTCATAGACAGTCGGATGTTGAAGGAAAAAGTTGTTTGTGTGAAATCTACTGAAAAATCGTTTTGCAATTATAATGACCTATTCCTTTCATCAGTCTATATAACAGAAAAATGGTGAATTTCAGAAAGAAAAAATTCTTCGAAGAGATAATCTTCGTAAAAAAACTTTTCTGGTCTTCTACTTCTCTATTATTTATAAAGAATGGAAAATCACAACACAAGAATAAAAATGACAATATAACATATCATAATAAATCGGAAAAAATACAACTCAAGACTTACACTCAATTTCATTTACTAATTTATGAACAGCAAATCCAGAATTTTCCAAATATTATTGTTTCCGAAGGAATTTTTGTTTAACCCAATCAAATGTCCGAAAAATTTGGATTAGAATGTTTTCACTTGAAACTTTAAAAAACATAATATTACTTACACACTAGCGTGGGGTTTTTTCTTGGAAAAATCACAGGCTAAACCTAAATCGGATATTCGAACATGTCCGTGTTCGTCTAATAAAATATTTGCAGGTTTTAAATCTCTATATACAATATATCTCCTATGCATATGTTCTAAGCCTGGAAATAAAAAAAAATTATGAGTACGATATCAAAACTAAGTATCTGTTATTCAAATATGCAATATACAATAGTTTGCTTGAAAGAAATGACGAACTGAAGAAT